>JAJEKV010000873.1:0-73203 GCA_021234155.1 Isoetes taiwanensis | reverse complement strand
AAGATATGGAGAAATAAGCTTCGGTTTTATGACGAGAACGCAGCCATACGCCTGCCGTGATCAGCGAAGCATCCGCAGCCATTGTATATATATTTTGCTCAAAGAAAAATTTGCCTGCTGCCTCTATCCTGCTCTCTTGTTTTGTTTATTAAAGATCATTAACGCATCGCAAATGCCATTCTTTGCAATTAGTAGCAATCAATGGATTTCGCTATCGTATGATCTCCACAACGCATACCTCATTGTATGTATAAATTCATAATTTATTAATGGAAAAGTATATGTAACACAAATATCTAGCTAGATTATGTGATAACTTGCGGTAAATCTTAATTTGCATGTGGATGATAACGTCTATTCACATACGTATTTGTGGATGACAACGTCATGCCAAGGACATGGCATCTTGTTGCCACAATAATAATCTTTTTATGCGGCCTGCACACAAGACGGGCTGGGATATGGCCGGATCCCATGATGCTAACATAGGCTACCGCTGCCTAATTGTATGCTATAATTTCAGCAGTGGGATTATTACACAACTTTATCTATTTTCATAACCGTAGATTCCAAAAGCGTATCTCTAGTTTCTATATAAAACGTCTGAGGCCTTTGTCTTCTCCTATCCGCCATCTCCCGTTCTACCACATCCGCCCTCACCATCTCTCCTGTTCTCCCATCACTTTCAATGGCCTCCCGCTCGGTTCCATCCCCTCCGAGATCTTGTCTCAAGTTTTTCAAGGAAATTGAACATTAGTGGCGGGCTTTATGAACGATCCGGCTTCTAAAAAGAAAAGAATGATGAAGACGCCGCCAAGTCGGGTTCTTGCAGGGAAAAGGCAGCCTTCTGTGGGAGGTGATTTTAGTGTAGCGACAATCACGGGTCGCCTTAGACCGCGAATTGCGCCACCAGATATATAACCTCCAAGAGAGGCTTAGGGTCAATCGGCGAGAGGTCGCCGAGCCCAACTTTCGATGAGCCGAAGATAAGGTTGCGGAATATGAGAACGTGTGGTTCGCGGGGCGAGCAATCATGTTGGAGGAGCCGAAAAAAATTATCAATGCCTCCGTGAAGAGCTTGCCCGACGATCATAGGCATCGGGCTCCTCCTAGAGGGGCCGTTTTTTTAATGTTTGTAATTGGTTTTATTTCTCAATGGGAAAAGTTTTTGACAAATGTGCCTTAGAATATTACGTTTCCTATTTTTAATTTTCAATATCCGTGGTAGAGAAATGACAAGACGGATCACACGGCGAAACCCCGCCGCCGTTAATGCGATTTCGCTGGTGTGATATCTGATGTAGTTAGAATAGTTATTAATGTGTTCCGGCTGACGGTACCATTAATGTGTTCTTTGGACAACCTAATGTAATCCGGCTGACACGCGCGGCCCGGAGTGTGTTTAATATGTTCAAGCTAATATGTATAAATTGAGGTCCTTGCATTGTGCTCCTTCCACGGTTAGAGTCTTTGCTCCTCACTTCTATAATCTTAACGTCCCTCCCATTTGTCATCTATGGCCTCCACATCCTCAAACCGCCCGATAATGGAAAACGAGGATAGAACTCCCTTCCTACATAGTGTTGGGTGTTCTAATGAAGAGGTTGAAGGAGCAAGATGATCTTCTAAAGGAAAAACGCCGTTACAATTCAGTGAAAGAAGAAGAGAATGAATTCAACCTTCTCATGCTTCAGAGCTGAGAGAGGCAAATCAAAGGTTGAATAGAAAGGTCGACAGATGACATGCCCCAACAACCGCAGACCGAGGTGGTTATGACTGAAACGAAGATGCTAATTCAGAAGCGTAGAAGAATACGTTGTGCTATTGGGACGGGGCGGGACATGTACAAAGAGATGGTGGATGATTGGAGGAACGTTTGGATAGGGTGATTGCTCGCTGAGGGGAAGAGATGAAGACGAAGACGAGGGATCTGAGCTGATGATGATGATGAAGATAATGAAGAAGAGCTTCGACCGGAGCAACAATGAGTCGTTGTATTTTGTTTTTCAATGTAACATCTTTCACAACTTTAATCAAAAGTAACCCTTTTTATTATTATCTTGTAAAGCTTCACACGACGTGAAGCCACATAAATGCAAAGCAATAGCGAACTCCAATCGTTTAGGTATGATACAAAATAAGATCACATGACGCCTAAAGCTACGGTTTGTGCAAACAAGGTTGGAGGCAAATACTTCTCAATACGTGTGAACATGCTACACATTACAAGTATACTTTACCGATTCTTTGTCTCTTAGATCTCCACCGCTGCGATGCTAGTGGGGCCCTAGAATTTTGCCAAACAACTTTCCGCTTTCTCTTCAACATTATGCCAATGGTGTTTACGACTGGTTGCTCCTTAAAAGCGACCTTCTTGTCGTGATTTAGCCATCGCCTTCTATAAAACCACTATGTCATCCGCCTTAGGGGTTGGTTCCCACATTTCCACCTCTTTCGAAAGTGTTCCGATGAAAGGCTATTTTAGCTTGTTTATGCGACTTCTCCATGCCTTGTGCACTCCACACCGCTAGGCTTCCATACTTCCTAAAAACCAAGGTGCATGAGCCCAAAAGATGTGCAAGTAGTGCGTGACTTCCTCTCTCCCCATCGCCTATGAAAGCTTTAATAAATTTGTTATTCGCTTGCACGAACATTTCATCTTCTCTTGTGAGGTCCATTCTCCGAATGTATGGGAACAATTCGCATAATGCATCCCATGCTTTTTTTTTTTCTCAATGCCGAACGAACGCCATCTCAGGCGGTCCTGCTCGCATCAACCGGCAATTTTCCAAATTCATAGACCTTTTCTCCCATCCGGTTTTCCGTTGAGCCTCTCTATGATTCTTTATGAAGCCGAGCTTTCACCCCTCCAATTGACACCTTTACGAGGCACACTTGTTCTTCCCCGCCCGTTTTCATCGAGCTCTAATCTTACATTGCCACCATGCAAACCTGCTTCGATAGAACATGTTCAACTCTAATTCCTTCCTCTCTTCTCTTCTTGTGTCCAAATGTTTCACACGAATCTGCGGACTCAAAAATATCATCTTGTCGATGATTCTCACAAAGCCGCAAAGTGCGGATATGAACCCTCTCTAATGGAATGGGGAAAATGCCATGGCTTGGGATCTTCTTCTCCTCTATTAGAGCATTTGCTTGGTTAAGGGACAAAGTTGAAACAGATCTTCCCCAAGCCTTGACTTCCTTGCATGATTGCGAAGACAGACAACTTTTGCATGTTCCTTGTCCTCCTCCACTTATGTTGTACATTGCTTTCTCTAGTTTTTAAATCAGACGCCAAGTGAAAATTACTTTGTAAGATCCATAGTGATCTACTTGCAATTTTTCCCTCCTCGAATCTAGATATTAGACTCGGGATGTCAGGTTTGATTGAACACCCATTTCAATACCTCGTGGGCTTCTTTTCGAACTTTAAAGAGACCTAACCACCAGTGTGTGTCATCTTCATTGACATGAGAACCATTTTTCCAAGACGCTTCTTCTCCTCGTCCACACCTCTACATCTTTTTTGTTATTCTTGTTGCTCTTTGATTTAGCATGTGCAATTGCATTCTCAATTGCTCTATTCATGATGACAACATACCCTCCCATACTTCTCAAACTTGGTCAGTTCCATTTCATCCAATTTTATGCAAACTTCAATCTCACCATTAGTTTCAACTGAATTAAGTCATAATATTTGACAAGGAATTGTAAGAGAGTAACTTGAGTCAACCCAAAGATTATTATGTTCATTCATTCCAACTATATCACAACAATCCTTGCCATTCTTATCTTTTATGGCTATGGCAGACCAAAGACATTCAACGTGGTGCATCTCTCCTAATATGGCATACACCATCTTTGTCCTAGTAACCCTTTGTATTCTCGACAATTTGTGGACGCGGAAGCGGTACTTTTTTGTGCCCATTCTTTTCAACGCCGTGGAATGGCTTGAATAGAGAACGGTAACCAAGCCTACCGATGCCTACATCATCACAAACAGTCTGTACATCCGCCGCTTCTAACTTCTTGTAGATCTCCCCTAGTACCATTTCCAATACCATCTTCTTGAGAGGAGAGTTATAGGGTCGACAAATCATGTCCACTATCTCCCTCGCTCGCCGCTAGGTTCTTCACCACGCAAACAAGATTGCTTCTAGTTTCCCAGATCTTAACCGCCTTTGCTAGTGTTGTAAACGGACCTTGTGGCCGTGACCGCGGCCTGAATGCACCTGATCCAAACTTCAGTTCCTCTATCGGCCGATAATGCTTCTTCCTTTCGCAAGCCAAGGGGGTGTTTTCTTCAAATTCTTTAACCTACATTGAAGCCCAAAGTTTGCTCTTTCGAGCTCTTGGATCTTTTTTCGCAGCTGCCCTATCACCAATTTGGACTTGTCCACTTCATTATCTCAAAGAAGTTTCCTCCCCAAGCCGCTATTCCTTTCCTTCATCACAAAGGAGTAATGAAGCGAGAAAAAAAGAGCTGCTGGTTTAAGTTATAATTCTCTTGTGACAATCGGAAGGCGGCCATCTCAAGGAACCGTATTCGATTCGAATGCCTTCATCCTCTCTCAATCTCACAATATCCCAAGAGGCCGAGTTACCGCCACCACAAAATCGACTAAACTTGAAACGCCCCAAATGACGGTTTCTGCCACTAACGGATCCAATGGATATAAACCGCCATCCGCCCGGATGTCGACACTTTTTGAGCTCCAAAGCAAACATGTCGAGGTCTAAGTTCTTATTTTTAGACCTCCTTTTTTGCGATTGAAGACCGGAGCATATTCCCCGAAGTCGGGCTTGGATCCTTATCCACACATCATTTGGAGCTTCCATACCGCATGGATCGCACGGCGAAAATGAATGTGTAATGCGATTTGTATGCCCAAAGACAATTAAGCCGTTTGAGGCTTGAGGCTCACCAGACTAACCTCGCTTTTTGAAATTTGCAACGTGTATATGGAATCGAAAAGTCCATTCTCCTACAATCCATGCTTTTATACAAAAGCAAATTCAAAATTCGAATTGTAGGGGCGGAAGCCCGTATTGGGATGAAGTAAAGATCCCTAAGCACGAACTTTTAAAAAACAATCGCAGCCTCTGAAACGAAAAGTCTAATACAAAGCTTCAACCTACACATTCAAATTTTGAAATGTAGAAGGCGGAATGGACTCTAAATGAAAATAGGGCAAGACAAGAATCGGTGATGCATGATTGGTATCCGACAAACCAAGAGACACCGCCATGAGTTGCGGTATGCTATAATGCAAGTGGCTTTTAGAAACGCCACGCGTTTAAGGCAATCTGTCGACAACAAGAGAATTAAATACATATGGCCATAGATATCGCGATTCCCTTATTCCGGAGAATATTCCAAGCAAATCGGACGGGGAAAAAGGGCGGAAATATGACGGAATGGGCGATAGGAGGCCATTTTAGTTCATAAAACATAATATAACTTGGAATGATAGATATTTTATATGCAAATGGGAGACTATTGACGAGGGACTTGTGTTTAATTTTAATTTGACAACAAATAAGAAAGTGGATCACACGATCACGAATTTAGTGTGTTCCATTTTGTTGCATATGTACTATTTGCTTGGTGTGATCCTTGAAAAATAATATGCTCTTTGAAAAGGGATAATGACTTATGTACTTAAGAGTGGTAACACATGTACAAGAAAAAAAAAAGTTAGGTATTCAAATGGAATTAGAAGCAAAAACTTTTACATTCAAAATTTTTTATGGTCATATGGCTTTTACATCATTTTGTAAATTTAAATGCCCTGGAGGCTTCAACTATTCACAACAAAAAGCCCTGAGGCTTGCAAATATATGGTAAGAAGTCGGAGGCAAGCTCGACTAAGAACAAGGAAAAAAATAAGAGGTGCTCTGCCCTAACAAATTTCATTCATCCGCTTCACCATCCGCAAAAAAAAATAAGAAATAACCGTTAGTTGAATGCTTAAGAAAAAGAAAGAATGCCATGAGCTCCTCGAAGTCGCCAGATTCGCTCTTCAACTTCTTCATCTTCTTCATCATCTTCTATCTTCTTCTCCATCGAGACCACTCATTTTCTCAAGAATCTCCTATCCAAATTTCAAGAACACCTCCGCGATGAACTCCTGCTCCCAAATTTCCTCGATTCCTCATTCTCGATTCCTCGTCAAAGGAATCGAGGAATCGAGGAATCGAGGCATTCGTGAGCAAGAACCGAACCGGAGGGAAATCATGGAGGGAACACCTCTTCCAGCCGTAATAGGCCTCTTGGAGGACACCTCCCATCTTCCGTAGCTGATCTCTTCATGGCGATGGACTAGAGAAATTGGGCGCGAGGATCTAGCCAAGATTGGCGAGATTGGGGGGAGAATGGGCCAATCTAGGCTGGAATAGATATAGGCTGGATTAGACGTGAAAATCGTAGGAATGATTAAGTATTCCAAATCCTATCAACCATCATTACATGCCATTATGTGCATATCTCAAATTTGAGCCATATCTAATATCTTCCTTTTTAACCTTATACCTAAATATCCAATATCTTCCTTTTTAACCTTATTCCTAAATATCCAATATCTTCCTTTTTAACCTTATTCCTAAACCTATATGATTTGAGTTTAACCTGAAAATGAACACCGATATAATTCGAATTTAACATACTATTTAATACCAAGATGCTACGTCACACTATGTCGATAATTGGGATTTAAAAAAAAACACTCCAAACCCTCCTCGAGAAAACCACGTAAGTGCCGACCTCACTTGTGTTTAAGTTTAATTTGACAACAAGCAACTTCCATACTGTGTAGATCGCACGGCGCGAAATCAAGGTGTGGTATTTTTATGCCCCAACACAATTCGCTTCGTGTGAGCCGAACGTCCGTACTAACTTCGTTTTTGAAATTTGCAACGTGCATATGGAAATCGAAAAGTCCATTCTCCTACAATCCATGCTTTTATACATTAAGCAAATTCAAATTTCGAATTGTAGGGGGCGGGAAGCCTGTATTAGGATGAAGTGAAGATCGGTTAAAGCCTTGCCGCAGCGGCTTTCGAAAATGAAAGTCTGATCGATACAAAGCTTCAACCTACACATTCAAATTTTGAAATGTAGAAGGCGGTGACGCCGCGACGCTTACCAAGAGACACCGCCATGAGTTGCCCAGGTATGCTATAATGCAAGTGGCATTTTAGAAGCGCCACGTGTTGCATCGGTCGGCCCCGACAACCAAATGTAATTAAATACATATGGCTATGAATGTGCAATCCCCTTATTCCGGAAGAATATTCCAAGCAAATCTGTAATTATGAGAGTTTGGTATCCTAGGTGGCATGGGAAAAAAGGGAGCGGAAATATGACGTGGAATGGCTGATAGGAGGCCATTTTCAGACCCCAAATCCGCCCTAATGACTCTGGCGGTGTGTTGATCAGCAAATGTAGGGGCAAGTCCGGCCGTATTAAGGGAATGTATCCGCCCCGGACCGAAATCAATCTTGGGCAACTCGGAAAGTGTGAGGCTCATCCTCAATGGCACCCGCTTTGACAAAGACCGACAGAGCCCGCCCCGGGGCTCCCCAATCCACCCCCTCGCCTCGATGCGGAGATGGTGGGCACCTCGTATGAATGGAGGCAATGAGTCCGCGCACTTTTTCGGGGGCGCCGGGAACGCAGTAGAGCTGCGGGCCCCGGACCAATCGCGGGTTGATGTGCTCCTTGTAATGGGCCGTTTTGACCTGCTCTAGAGCGACGGGGTCCTAGAGCTTGGCAAGGAAGCAAGCGTCTAGGTACTCCCGCACAGGTTGCCACGATCGGCCTTTGTGTCCGCTGCCGGCGACTCATTCTCTTGCACGCGTTCCATCCGGGCGAACCACTCTCTCTTACCCTCCAACGGGCCACGAGCGGCTGCGGGCCCATTGCCCACGGCAGAAGCCCGTGCGGGAGCCGAGAATCATCCATATTAACCACTTTACAAAATAGACGATGTGTCTATCAAGGGCTGCCTTTGCTGGTGGCAAAAAATCCGGTTTTCAGTGTGACCGATAGGGGACCAAAGGTTTCACCTGCGTGCGTGCCAAAAATGCCTTCGCACACCTGCTCCAAGTCATTCCAGTGTCGCCAAAGAGACCGGCCGGACCCCAAACCTCGACCCGTCTGTGGGACGTGCTCGACCCGCCCCAAACAGATGTGACCGATGGCCCCAATCATAGAGCTCGCACGGTGATCAAGTTGTTCTGCATGGCATAAAGCTTTCTTTCCAGCCTGTCACCCCCCATAAGCGGATGGACGCCTCTCAACAAAGCGAGGAGGGGAACTCCACCCCTAGGTACTTGTAGGTGGGCGTGACCTCCACAGTATCCCCCCATATGTGAGTGCGGGGCGGGTGGCGTGAAGAGGATATGAGAACCTCCGGTCTTGGCGGATTCACGCCGCATTAGAGGCCAAAAGTGTTGGTGAGAGGGGGCAGCCTGGCTGGACCCCGTACTCACCGGTGAATGCTTGGCCCGTCACCGATCCTACCAAAACAACTCTCATACAACCTGTATATGGCATTCTGCACAGGCAGCGGCAGCCCCAGTTGACGCAGTCTAGCCCATAGCTTTTCCCGGGGGACCGTATCAAAAGCCTTCGTGAAGTCCAAAAGCAGCAATACAAGTCCTGTCGATGGTTTCGGCTGTCTTCAATCAGTGCCCGCAGTATAAAGATATGGTCAATCGTTGAGTGGCGGGGTCTAAAGCCTGCTTGTTGTTACAAGCAATACAATAAAGTTTTAGGTACGAGGTCAAAGGGAAAATATTAAGTTAGAAGCAATACAAAATGTTAAGATATGAGAGGGATAACACCTTGGAATGAGGGTGTTATGCCCTATTATAACAAACGAGGGTCAGAGGCCCGAGTTTGTTATAGTAGGGCATAACACCCGAGTTCTAGGGTGTTATCCGCCTTAACAACCTGGGCCTGAATGTTATATGGTGGTTTTCATAACAAGCTAGGTGTTTATGGCCATTTGGCATAATAAACTAGGTGTTCTCAAGGTTTTCTTGACAACAGACTAACAAACGAAGGTTCCTTATGTGTGGTAACTTGACCTGTTATCAAACTCATCAAAGAAAAATATATGAGAGAAAATGTTGAGCTAGATAGTCTTATGTTGTAAGATATGAATTTATTTAAAACTACTATAAAAAAGAACGTGCAAGGTGCCCGTTCACGTATAAAATGAGGATGGTTTCAGATGAGGCCAACAGACTGTTATCCTCCCCTGTTTCTCCTTCGCTAGCACAGAAAAAACATTGGGTTCTCCAAAAACATTGCGCAACAATTCGATGATATGTCGAAGTAGCTACGAGCATGAAGCAATGAAGAGAAGGTAGATTCTGCTGGGCTCATCAATGGGAGCAGCATGCCTGCCTTTATTTCTTTCTTTTTCCCACTTGTTCAAACTCTATAACACTTTGTCGTTTGCCACTTTTTTTAAGGGTTGAAAGCATGGCCTTGATATGCCTTTAAAATCAAAACGGTCAAAATAATATTGCCCTCATAAAATGATCGAATAAGTAATTTTTGCTTTATCCTTTACACATGAGGAACTTTTGAACATTTCCTCATCTATCAAAGAAAAGTTCTCTCTTTATCGACTCAGCTCGTAAACATAAAGGAGTCTGAAACAGAGATGCTATACTAATGAGAAAAAAAAAGGACAAAGTCATGGTCAACCCTCAACAATTGAAAAAGACAAAAAAAAAAAAAAAAAACTTCAAGTTTTTGTTTTCTTTCATGTGTCCTAGGCCACATTTACAATCATGCAAGTAACTTCGAGGATGCCAACAGCAGGGAATGACGAAATTTGAATTAGATCTTTGAATCATGAATCATGGATCACATTGTGAGCAATTTCTCATAAGTTAAAAATGTCTATAGAATTGACTTCATGGGCAAAATAATATTTAGGATTCCCCTTGATTAAGAACGTTGGCAAACCACAAAATTAGGCTGCATTACACTACCACTTCCATTTCAACATCCGCTTTCTTTTCAATATCGATACCTACATTTAAACATCATATTAGCCCAACACTAAACATGGATGTCAATGAGCACAAAAAGGTCTATAAAATCTGAGATAAATGAAGTTGGTGAAGATGCCGTCGCGATAAGGTTTTTGTAATTCATAGTTATGTTAACATGGCTACCTTGCCTTATCTGAACATATATAATGGATTCTATCATTTTTTTTCTTCTTTCTGCAGGCTATTGTCTGCTGCCTTTTTCGTACGAGCTTGCCGCCTGTTGACATCGATCTTTTCTTCAATCTTTTCTCTGCGTATTCTAGCTAAATCCAAGGCAATAATTTGGTTGTCACATGTCCCGAGTCGAGTTAGTTTCAGGATTATGGATCCATATTTTTGCTCATCTCAGCAATGTGAGCTAGCAGTAGACTTAGCATGCCGCAACAGAGTTGCATGCCCATATGAAGATGCAGAGAAGTATTAGTGTGGTAGCCGTACTCGTTCCTCATTTTGGAAGAAGTTCGAAACATAGAGCTGAGATATGAGGTAATAAATGCCATAGCCATGGATTTAGACCCTGTAGAATTCACTGTATTGGGGCATAATTGGATAGTTTCTTTTTGGATATAAAAGTCTACTTGGTCCGGCATCATTTTGGGTTGAATAGAAGAAGAAAGGCTCTGTCATGCACCTCTTAGTTCCACTACTTCAATAGACATATAGCCTTGCCCTTCTGTAAAGATAGTCCTCATAATCTTGCATTCAAGGCACTTGAATCAATGCATTTTACATGCTATTAGAGACACTTATAAAGGTGCTTATGCTTGATACACATCTTGGATGACGCTCACCTTCCTTTATTCTATTCTATTCTATTTATATAGGGCCTCTCTAAACCTGATGCTTATTCCTTAAACTTTAGCTACACATACGTTATGGGGATAACATCCTACAAAATGCCTGCCATTTTTAATAGCTGCTACATGACAATACATACGCATTGCACTTCCTCTCTAAGGCACATTGCTTATTTTGTTCAATGTCGTAAGCTTCGTTCCTTGAATTGTTGCTAAAGACCACTTTATTGTGTTCATTTTCTTCCTTCATACATGACAACTATAACTATGCATAACACAATACAAACATACGTCCACTGCTACAATGCATTATTGTTTCAAGCATACAAATTGTCATGCATTCTACGAAAATGACTTCCACTTAATCACAACTTTGCAATAAAACGTTTGCCTCCCAAAGAGCAGTTCAAAACTTAGACAATGTACCCAAGGTATCTTAGATTCCTATGCACAATTTCATTTGCATTCATGCTATTTGATGATTCTTTTCCTCTTTCACAAAAATGACACTAACATAACATCCCCAACCTCATATATTGCTAACAAAGCCTGGCAACGCCGGGCACCTGCTACTAGTTTTAATTGTAATTAATTTTAAATAATTTTATTTTATTTATTTTTAGCACGCCAGCCAACCAAGCCTACAACCTTCTGTGCAATTTTAAGCTATCCACGTACCATGTCCACATCAGCTAAACCCGACGTGGCCTTGTTAAAAGCCATTGAATTATCATTTTTTAAATTCTACGGTTATGAAAATTAGAAAATGGGTCAGAAGAAAATGCAATGCGAGATAGCCAAGGGCGTCACAAGGGCAATCGTGCCTTTTGCCCTTTTCCTCCATCTGTTGTCTTGGATGAATCCTCTCGGCATCGCCAAATCCCGCCATGCACGCTTCAAAGCATTCTGCTGAACCCAAAAGCCAGGTATGGTTCTGTCTAGGCCGTATTTACCCAAATTGGCTATAATTTTAAAGATCCTCATCTCTGGCAAAGCAATCCACGGTGGGCCGTGAAGCCAAGAACAAAAAACCCAGGTATATTCTTATCCAGAGACGAGAATCAAGTCTCGATTGGAACAAATTAAGGTAAGGGAGTGTATCAAGCCGACTGGTCGCTTACTAAGAAGTCAAAGTTGCTGTCACAGTGAAATAAAAAAAGCATATCAGTAGCCAAAAGTGTAGTTAATCTTGGCATGGATATTACCTTAACTGTTTTTATTCAATGGGCATCCATTCCTGGTCTCAGGGTAAACCGAGGGAAGTGAAGCCAGGGCAAATCAGCCTCCTTCAGTCCTAAATTGATCGTTTCCTTGAAATTTTAACATAATTTGAACATATCCTATTCGTTTTGTGGGATCTTCCATATATCGTCAGCTCTATAAACCAGGTAAATTGAATCTATCTTTTGCTTTTCTAGATTGTAATACACTTTTTATTCCCTTTGTGATGTCTTGATTCAGATGGCTTTTACTGGTCTGCGTCCCATACACTTTTTGTCTTTGGCATGTCAGATGGTTTTTCAGATTTTAATGGGGTACTCAGATTATTGTTTGTGGGACCATTAATCCACGATTGTGCACTCAGTCTTTTACATTCTTGAGAGCCGAAGTCTACAGTTAGTTGCAGGCATCTAGACACCACACAGAATATCTCTTCTTGGAGATGTGCATATGAGTCACATTTTTTATCATGTTCACAAACATTTTCTCTCCACCAAGAACGACCATATCTTGCAGGGTGTCGCTTTTGGCATTGCAACTCCCGCATTGCAACTTCAGAAACTTTTATCTAAGCTGTCACACCACGTTTTTGCCTCATCTTGGGGGCCGTGATTAGGCATCAATCTGCGAGCAATGCAATGACGTAGCCACATTTGAAGGTAAATCTTCAATTTATTTGGTACATGTCATTTGTAAACTACATTCCAACTATGTTTTAGTAAATGTCTGCATGCAGGGCAGCTTCACTTGGTCTAGTTCTAGGGTAAAATTTGCTCTAGATTTAGCTACATATATAGGAGAGAATAAATTCCTTCTCTAATTTCATTCAGGACACGTGTGTTAGCTTCTGCCTGAAGTAGATCTCCATGCATGCATGATGTTAACTTTGCCATTGCAAGCATTTTATGGAGGTCTTGAAAGTTAATTGTAGGGATTATACCGAGACTTGAATGGGGCGGTTAGGCGGAAGCGGCTAGGGCAGGCGGCCGTCTCCCCTTCTTGCTGCTCCAAGCAACCGGTTTATGGGGCAAATTGTTGCGGATGGCAGTGCTAGCAGGGCTTGGAACTGTTCCTCCTCCTCAAAAACAATCATCAGATCTGTTGGCTGCGTGTAACTATCCTCCTTTCTAGCGGCCATAATCTGGGGTTTCAGATAATCCACTAACGTGGCATCTTCCTTTGGTAGTATACAAATGCGAGCTAGGGATTAAAAATGTTTCAAGTACTGCTATGCTTGGAACTTTTTACATGGCTCAAGTACTGATATGCTTGTAGCTCTTTAGACCAGGTTCTGATATGCCTGAGTCAAACTCAAGTACTAATAAGCTTGAGGGCAATTGGAGGATTGTTATACTTCAGCGCGCTTTTTGTTACCCTTCGCTTACAGGCTCAAAAATGGTTGCATAAGCTTTCAAGAAAAATGGTTTATTATTCTGTTACTTGTACTTTCTCATCAGTTATTGATGTAGGGAAGCTGTTTGAGCATATCATTTATCTGGCCAACAGGGCTACATTGTGCTTATTCTTCCTATCTGATTTTGGAAGATCAAATGTGTAACATCTTCTATATTAATAGAAAACCACCTTGCCTTCAAAAAAAAAAAAAAAAAAAAGTTAATTGTAATGGATGCCATTTTTTACCTCAAGCCTATACCATTTAGTTCAGAATTATAAACTCCTCTGCTTGCAAATTTAGAATGACGCATCTAGCTCTCTTAAATAAGATCCATTGTTTGTCCAAGATAATTCATTGGGGAGCTTGCTAAAGGATCCGTAGATGATGCTAGGCACCCATTTTTGAAATAAACAAGGTAAATGTGTCAAATGGAAGGAAATACATTTGTTGTCACAGTTAGAAAGCTGCTTAGACATATGGCCATAACTTTCAAAATCAGCTCCATTCTTTTGGCGAGAGCATCCGTTGAAAAGCTCACCAAAAGATCTACAATTAATGCTAGGCATATACTTCTGAAATTCATAGTAGAAATGGGTCAAAAAACAAGGTATTGATAGCTGCTTCACAATTGCTAAATGCTAACAAAGTGGCCAGTTTCTAGATTTGGTGTAACCATTTATAGAACGCAAGGATTATATTGACAAATTTCTAGATTGTTGCAAGAATCCACGTGATCACATCTCTTGGTTTCAGTGGTTATTTGCTTTTTGGATATCATAAGGTGAAAGATGAGGAAAAACTTTTAAATTCTCTGTACGCAGATTTAGAATGACGCAGGTAATTCTCTCAAATAAGATCCATTGTCTGTCCGAGATGATAATTCATTGGGAAGCTTGCTAAAGGACCCATAGATGATGCTAGGCATCCATTTTTTGAAATAACCAAGGTAAATGTGTCACATGCAAGAAAATACATTTGTTGTCACAATTAGAAAGTTGCTTAGACATTTCAAAATCAAGCTCCATTCTTTGGGCGAGAGCATCCGTTGAAAAGCTCAATGAAAGATCTACAATTAATGCTAGGCATACATTTTTTTTTTTTTTGAAGAACGTGTTTTACTTCATATTATACACTCAAAATATTACAAAGTACTTCCAGAAGTAAGAAATGTCCCTGAAGCATCAATCACTTTTAGATGATCACTCCATATTCGAATTTTAATACGATCAGGCCAATTGGAGATCTGAAAGCAATTATACAACTTCTTACGAATTTCTTGAAGCACCACCTGAGAAGAAATACGCTTATCATAAAAGACCTTTCTTCGCCTTCGCTTCCATACACTCCATATTAGCCAAGACTTTGCCATGTGAAATGCAATCCTTTTAGAAGCAGTCCAAATTCATACATTTCTCAAATTCATAGTAGAAAGAAGGAATTGATAGCTTCTGTAGTTATTTGCTTTTTGGATATTATAAGGTATAAAAGATGAGAAAAACCTTTTATGTTTATTCTCCTGATTATGTCCCTTTATCTGATTTTTATTGTCTGGTTTGTGGATGATTCAAATACCTAATGCTAATGCATGAATCTTAATGTTAGTACTTGGTTTTCCTTTTTAAATACAGAGATATTAATGAGCCCTTGCACCTAGCGAGCTATCATGAGTTGTAAAGAGTAACATGGAAACAGAAGATAGTAGTCCGTTAGAACTTGCAGTGCATGCTAGGTGAAGACACAATTATCTATGTTTTCTACTGTTAAATTGCCTGCTCTTATAATTTATGGAAGACTGTAGGGTGCAGCTACCAGCCTTGGCCTTGATACACTATGTATGGATGCTCTTTACCAAAATTATATTGCATAAAGATGGGCAAAAACTTGGAGTGGAGGATTTTTACCTGGGAATTCAATATCTAGCTTGTGCAGATCTACGTTTAGGCTTCCAAAATTTCTTAGAAAAGAAAGGCGCCTATTTTTTTGATGTACATAATATTATAGGCTTGTGGTAAGGAAACTGATTCAGATGATGCGTTGTTTGCTTTTGACATTGTCTAGCTTTGAGACATGCATAAGACTTTATTGAATTTTTGTAGGTTCGATCTATGGCTAATCCTGGCACTGCCATCATCACTTGATAGTTCCCATTACATTCGTCTTCGGGCTTTTGGAGCTGAAGTCGTTTATGTTGCACAGATGGCTGAAAACTTTACAAAGAAGACTCCCAATTCTTACACATGCTTAAACAATTCAATGACTGCAAATCCCAAGGCGGGTACTTCAGTTTTATATATGACATAACCAACTACCTGTAGTGACTAGAGATTTATCCAGGTTCATTCTGAAACAATTGGTCCATAAATCTGGGATGATACCTGCGCCTGCGGTGACATGGACATGGATATTTTTATTACCGCAAATTGGAACAGGTGGTACTATTGCTAAATTCTTAAATAACAAGAACCCAAACATTAAGATATGATTGCCTATACATGTCTTTCTTTCAACATGCGTTGATTGGTCGTCTCTTTCCACATAGATGTGTTGATTGTCCATGCCATGGCACAGGCAACTATCACTGAACTTTTGACTATCCGTTACAAATTTAGACGCCTGGCCTTCCTCCTTGCAAAGTGTTACTTTCAGATGGCTTGGCAGCTTGCCCTCAAGGGGGTTATTAGTATGAACAACGAGCTCATTATGTTGCAGCATGAAGTTTTAGTTAATTATTGGTTTTTCAACACACTCTTTAAGAGTTTTTTATGTTTTGAAATAATGTGTTACTTATTTTTGCTTTACTTTATTTGGAATGCAATCAAAATTTTGGCATATTAGCGAGATGCGGAATTATATTTACTGGAAAGTGAAATTCAAGAAAAACTTCATTATAGCTCAGAGCATTAAGTCGTGGTATATATACATAACTAAATGAATAATGAATGTTCTGCTATGTTGTGATATTCATTTGAGAATTTGATATTTTGTTTTTTGATCACAAAACCAAACACAAACGCGATTCGAATTTTCCATAGTTGAGAATGTCGTCTATTACTAAGTGTCCACATGTTAAATCACCCCAAAATGGAAAATTTTGACATGTTAACCAACAAGTGAGTCCAAACAACAAATTCAACACATGCATTCCAAAAGACATGAACAAACACGATCCCGTCTCCACCTCGGTACGTGAAATATTGACCCAACTCATTTACCTAAATATAAACATAAGGGAGCTAGGAACCAAGGCCGCTGCCATAAATTTCTTGTACAACTTAAAGCCAATGGCACACATTTCATTCTATATTTAGGTAGATAAGCTTCAAGAAAAGCTATTTATGTCCATGATATGTTCAAGATATCTATTTATGTTCAAGATATTTATGTCCATCAAAAGCTTCAAGCCAAATCGATTACGAAGACCTGTCTGATAAGTGGGAAAGCATTTCTTGATGAGCTTAGGATCCAAAACGTTTGAAGTAAGTTTTATTTGTTTTTCTTTATAGACAAGTCTTATGTATATATTACACAGCAAAGCCTCCACTGCCAATATGAACTACCAGCCCTCATGCCACAACAGGGTCATCAAATGCCAGAGACGCATTACAGGTTGAACAAGCTCTGCCTCCTCGTGGGGATGTGCTGTATCATTTATCGTCCTCTTTTAAGAGAAACCACTTGGCTCATGTATATTCTGGCTTTCTCTGGTGGCAGATGCAAGACCCTTTCTTTTAAGGATTTTGTGAATTCGTTAGATTTACCTAGATGTGTCTACCATTGGCATAGAAGAATAAGTTGATGTAGTATGATGCATCTCAAATTATCTTCCTGCAATTGCAAATGGATATGCTTTTGTTAACAGAAACATGCGTTCCTTTTAAAGCATTCGACAGAAACCAAGCAAGGTAAAGAATTACTGGAACGTCAATCCCTTCAAAGAAAGTGTTGCATGCCAAGTAAATGACCATTTGCCAAGTACTTCTAAGTTCTAAAAACTCATTTGATGGTCAAATCATATGTCCCAATTCCTCTCGAAACATGGGGATGTTTTGTTAGATGTATCGATTACTTAACTAGCATGTTAGTTTACCTAGATGGCTAAGTAACCATGTTAGTTTACCTAGATGCCGCCAAACTTAAACGCCTAATAAATTTGACCTAATCAAAGTCTTCTTGTGTGTATAACAGCTATAAAAGTTTTAAAAAAAGGAAAAAGGGGACCTTTATTACATTGCATAACTCAACCACAACTCCTGGCGTGCCTTTTTGCCTTTTTGCTAGTTATTTTATTTTATGCTTTCTTTTTCAACACCTATTTGTTCTTAGTGAATTGCTAGAGCAATAGATGAAAAAAGAAATTAATTCTTTTCGCATTTTTTTTACCATAAATCACGCAACTTAGAAGTAAATAATTTTTGTTTTCATAAGGGATAATGCTTTTGGACCTTGTTAAAGGTTTTAGTTCTGGAGATTCCACCCTTCAGATTAGTAATGAATTTAAGCTAGCTATGTTTATTCACCTTTTATTATTTCTTGGTGAGAAGTGTCATTAGATTTATTCGAAGTGTCTTTTACATGAAGGATAGTTTTTTACTTTTAGAACATATTGTACCATCTTGTAGTATTTAATTGTTCTAGTATACTTCAAGTTTAAAACAACGTATACATTAATTGTTAATGAGTAAGACAATTCTGTCCCGTACGATTTCTTGTATGATCTTCTGGAAGGATTTTTTCATTCATAACAATGTGTCATAATCTGTGTCCTACAAGTTGTTATCAGTTATCAATTATCGAGGGATCACTAACAAGGGTCAATGTTCTCTTAACAAAAAATCCAGAGTATCATGTCCACGCTAGGTTGGAGGTGGTTAGCATGTCTAAATTAGTGCCAAAACTTAAGTTACTTTTGGACGGCGTGCATGGTACACCATATGAAAGCCAAGCTTTTTGAAATGTATAGGTTGAAAACAACCTTTTCAAAATGAGATAGTGCAATAGGCTTCCTTTGCAAGCCATTACATTAGGTAGACACATGGATATTAATGCATGCAAACATCTTAGTTGTGGCACATGGAGATGAAATATTGGGTACATTGTAAGATCATAGATGCAGAGGCCTTGCAGAGGCCTTTAAGCCATGATGCCCACATGATGTAGGAAGCAGAGAGAGGAGAGAGAGAGAGACAAAAAAAAGGGAAGAGCAAGGTGTAGCAAGGTGATTAGCCCTTTAATTTAGTCAGTGCAATTTAAAGCAATCGTTTTGTAGCAACATTTTTTCCTTGATATTCTTGATATTGATGTAATTACAATTAGTTGGCTATCGACCAACCAAGTAAATATCGGACATGGTCATACTTAGTTAGACAAGTCTTAATCATAAAAATTATGCCCACAAAAACGTCGTGATAAAGACTCGAATATACCATACCTCTGATTAAACATGACCATGTCTGATATTTTAAACGGTTCCAATTAAAGTTACTGTGAATGTAGTACCTTAGCAGAATCGCGACTGTTGAAGATTCTAATTTCCCCAACTATTCATTCGGATGTTGGGATCAGTCATCACAAGGTAATTTTATTTTCAGCCAAAACAATCAATATGACACAAGCCACACTGTCCAAGGGGGCATTAGCCCCAGGGAGTGCCGTATATATTGGATACCGTCATGTTATAACCACAGGCATATCCGTGGTGTATTTGTGTCTTTGACATGTTATAGCCACGCCAAACAAAAATTACACGGCGTTTTTGTGGACTTAGCGGATTTTTTGCCATTTAAGGCTGGCTATAACATGTCCATGTCCGACATTTACCGCGATGGTAGCCCCAAGGGTAACTTTATTTCAACCAAAACAATCAATGGGACAGAGATGATACTATCCACGAGGGCATTAGCCCCGAGTGGCGTGGCATGGTTGCTAGTGGGTACTGCCATGGGACATTTGAGACCCAGATGGCTACTAGGCGTAATTCAGCACGTGAACAAATATGGTGAAACTACCCACTAAGAGGTTACCCAAAAAAACAAGTGGTAATTTATGGAAATGTCCCCTAACCAATGGTTTATCACACAATTTTTTACCGGACACGGCGAGGGAAGTTTAACCAATGTATAGACCAAATTAACCATTTTTGTTTGGAAGAATGTAATGTTCCCACTAGCAGGGGTAAGGATTCCCTACTTAAAAAGGAAGGCAAGCATTTTTAATGGTGGCATAGTATGCATATGGGAAGCATTATTATGGGAGAAAAGGCATATGTATGTGCTAATGGGAAAGACGCCAAGGAGCCAATAAGAAAAGCACAAACGACTCAGAAATAAAGGATGCACGTGGGAGGAACATGGTGGGGGTGCCAAAATAATGTGTGTCCAAAAAGGGGGTCGCACATGGCGAGGTGGCAATGCTGGACAATTTAAATCGCATATAATTCAAAAAAATGGCCATAAATTCGACGCACACATGCTTCTATCATACTGCAGTTTTAAAGAATTTTGAACATTAGAATACACATTGCGGATCGCTGTACATACTGCACTGCAGATCACGGTTCAGTCGTGAACCCCTGTGCTTCCTTTTGATTATTTGCCTCTCATTTCTGCTCAAGAATTGCTATCAACAATTTTCAATCAATCATTCCCTTTGCTTGATTTGATCTGTGTAAGTAGTACCTGGTACATTTTCTTCTTTGAATTCCGCTGCCGGATTTGAAAATCAGAAACCCATTTCTCTGGGTTCTTCTTGCTTGATTTGGTTTGATCTAGAAGCCTTTTTATCGCCGAACTTGCACCCAATCATAACGTCCTGGTAGTGGCTCCTCATTTTTCAAATCAAAATTATACCTGTGGCATCATCATAAGAGAGTACTGCCATCAGCATCAAGTTTGAAGCACAGGTCTCCAGAAATTTGGTCACAGAGTAAGAATCCATGAGGATCAAATCTAAAAACATTTTTTTTAAGGAATGTTACATAAACATTTAAGTTGTTACCTTTCAGAGAAACGTTTTCTCTGTTCTTCCTCGGCACTAAACAGAAAATTTTCAATTTCATCAGCACTGGGAGCGCCTGAAATTCTGTGGCCAGAAGTGTGCTGCAGCGACAAGGAATCTAGCTCAGTTTGAGTTACTTCTTCTGGATCTCTGCGGGGCTCAATTCGGGTGGTTTCCGGGACTCGAGAAACCTGACTGCATGTCAGTTTAGACGGAACCGTTAAAACGGAAGGGAAACCAAGATTCTGCGCTCAAAATCGACCCCTACCCAGACAAATTCATCCGTCTGTTTCAAATTTCAAATAAGAAATTACCTCTCTTTTGCAGACAACATATCAGCTTCCACATTTTCACAAACAGAAACATCAATCTGTGCAGGGAAAGCACAAAACATGTATCAGATTCAAAAAAATTGCAAATTAAGCAAGATTTGTTTTTACAACCGTTACCAAGAAGAAAAATGCGTAAAAGAAACGTTTTTTTTTCTCCCCTCTCTGGAGGTCTTGTGCTTTCAGAGATGGAGAAAAAGCTTGAATTCACATACCTCCAAGGTCCGGCGACGGGCCAAGCCCTCTTCTTGAGCTTCAGCGTCAAAACAGCTCCCAAGGACAGCAGAATTTGTCCTAGAATGTGCCACTTCTGCTAATCGTTCTGAATTCTCCGGCGAGCATTCGCCCTGGCATTCTGCCGGAATTGTTTTTTCGTCAGAATTGCTGCCTTCTTGTTCCGGTCTGCCTACAGTAGCCTCGTCCTTACTGCCTATTACGGGAAGATTCTTCTCAAGCTTTCTGTTTCTGAGCTCCAAATATGAAATTTGAGATTGCTTGAATTCTTGCTTCAGATTTGGGCGCCCCTGCTGCAATGCCAGTGTTCTGGCCCTTGTTCTTACACCTAGAACTGCTTGAGACCCCTCTAACGCAGCTCCTCCTCTGATTTTTCTCATATATTTCCCCATTCTTGCAGATTTCGAAGATCTGGTACCCGGCGCCACAGTTTCTAGCTATAATTTCCACATACGGACAATTCTTCTTGCAAATTTGCTTCTCCAACTCAATTTCTCGAGAATTAAGCTTTAAACATCAAGAAATTGAGCAAATGCTCCTCTCTGGCTACAGAAATTGAAGAACTGGACTGTACAGAAACATCTTTCGTCGAATTCGGACAGAATTTGAAGCTTCCGCTTTAATGACCTTCATATAAGAGCTTTCTGTGCTTCAAAATGCGAGATCTTTGCTTGCCCTAGCCCGGCAGCGTCAGAGCGAAGCCAAAATTGGCATCTTGAGAAGCACGGCAACTAAACTCGTGCAAAGACAGCAACAGAAAGACTGACATTCATGCATCTTTTAAGCAAAAGAAGCTTCAAGTAGAGTAATTGCCTTCCAGATCTGTGTCTGACAAAGAAGCTAATTCCGACCCGAAAAAGAAGAAGAAATTTTTGCAGTTAGGGTTCTTAAAGAGCCCCAATTCCGGCGATCAATAAACCAAATCTACAAATCAAAGCTTTTTGCGCCTTCAAATCGAGCTGGATCCGAAGAAAGAAGGAGAAATTAGTGCAAATTCGGACCGGAAAAAGCACAGACAAGAAACACAAATGCAAAAGATTTGCGCAGTTAGAAGAAAGCAGCACGGGTTCATTTAATGCGAGGCTGCCATAGCCGGTATGCGGGAGCTTTGATCCGTCGAAAAAGATGAGCATATGCTGATGAAATGCTGGCACTGCTTTGGATTATATGGAAAGGTAGAATCCGAGGGGGGACGCCGGAGTTGGGAGCTTTTTTTACTGCGTGGTAGAAAAAGGCTGTTAACGGTTTCCGCTTGCCCGTTGGACGGTTGCCGTTAGCGCGCTAACGGAGGAGCGTTAGCGGCGCCGCCGGCGGAGGCGTCGCGAGAATGGGACGACGTAGACAACGTGGGCTGGTTGTGCATTAAAAAATACTATCTATTTATCTATTAAAGGATTATTCGTATTGTTATTTATCTATTAAAGCATTCTTTCGCATTGTATTGTATTTTATTGCATTTGTCTCGTATTGTTTCATATTGTATTGTATTTAATCGTATTGCCATTCAATTTAGAATTCTCACCATTGTTTATATTTTTGTTCATATATTACCCCACTTCCTTCCTCGTCTATCCACGGCGTGCGCAACCATTACCACCAGTACACAACTCAAACACTGCACATGGCCACAGGCACCATGTGTTCTCCATCTCCCATTCTCAACGTCTATTTCTCATCAATTCAGTGTTCCTCGCAAACGTCATCCACCCATGGGGAGGCCTGCCATTTATAGAATGCCTTGTCTCTATTTGGCACCACAAGAACAATTATAAGTCCAGTGCCCTTTGCAAGCGTCAGCCACCCACGGGGAAGTTTGTCATTTATAGAATGCTCTGTCTTCGTGTGGCACCACAAAGAACAACTACAGTTCTTTATAGGGTCACTCTGTGTTCTCTTCCCTTATCTCCCAAGTGGCACAACCAAAGCATTCATGTTTGAGCATGTTGCTAACATGATCATGATCTCCCAAGTGGCACACCCAAAGCGTTCATGCTTGAACATGTTGCTGACATGATCTTGCCCGATTGTAGCTATTCTTTACCCTAGATTTCAATCTTTAAATTATGTGTCCAGTGCTCTTAAACGCTAAAGTGAAGAAATTCAACTAAGCGCAATTGCAAAGTCGTCGCTCATCAAAATATTTATTTTCCATGCAACTTGTGGAAAGATTTTCCTCTTTGTTTTTAGATTTTTTGCAACTTCTTTATTCAATTTTGTTCTTTTGTTGTATGTGATAGTCTAAATTTGGAAACAAATTTGACTGATCTTAAGTGATATTCATGTATATTAAGGAATTAACTTGGGAAATGGTCCTCTTTTAATGAAGGTAATTAATGTTCCTCCCCCCTTCGTAAGGTTGTATTATGTCATAAAATGTTGACATTTGGCAATTTGTCACTTCATAGATGGCCAGCGGAGTATGAGAAGAAATATCTCGCAGTTCTAGATAACTATAAACAGAACTAAGAGATCTATTGTTTCCTTATTTTAAAATGCCGATGAAATGACATTCTTTGATTGGTTTCAATATGAATAATGATTGTTTTCCTATTTTAAATGCACATGAAAATGATCTTCCTTGATTGTTCTCAACATGAATGAGGTCATTTAATTATATCCTAGCACCGAGATTTAATTTTCCACGTTGCATTTTGTGGTATAACTATTAATACATGTACCTCAACATCTATTTCTTGTAAATTTAGTGTTCATGGCAAACATCAGCCACCGATGGCGAAGTTTGGTTATATAATATCTTTGTTTGGCATATGGAATTGACTTGGGAGAATATCCTCTTTTAATGGAGGTATTAATGTTCTCCCCTCTTGTGTAAAGTGGGATTATGGCATAAAAAATTGACATTTGGCAATTTGTCTACTTCATGGATGCACAGTGGAACATGAAAAGGAATATCTTGCAGTTATAAATAACTACAAACAAAAATAAACTATCTGTTGTTTTCTTATTTTTGAATGGGAATGGAATGATCTTCCTTGATGGTTTTCAATGTGAGTGAGAATTGTTTCCTAAATAGAATAGAATAAATTGATCTTTGTCGTCCACGAGAAACAATATGGAGTGATCTTCCTTCATTGTTTTCAACATGAATGAAGTATCTACTTCAATTCCATTCAATTATATCCTACCATCGAGATATTTTCTACCACATTGCCTTTTGTGGTATAACTATTGATATATGTCCAATGCTTTAACATTACTTGTAGGCTAGTTGGTTAGTAGTTGGGCCTTTTAGGCCATAGACCCAGGTTTGAGTCCCATAGGCCGATTGGCCTCAGTGGACGATAAAAAATCATTCTCATTCTCATTCTCTTCCATGGTGTTCCGAATGATAAATTATCATGTTCATAGCATCCATTTTAGTCCAATTTGTAAAGGGCATCCATATCTAGTCAAATTGTTTAAGCCCAGATGTTTAATCAATGAATAAGATTCCCATTTCAAGTGCATTCTACTTGTTCGTGGTCTCAACAAGGACAACAATGGCAAAAGAGAAAATAAAATTTACTTTTTCTTTTCTTTTTTCTTTTTTTTTGGAAGAAAAAGGATTAAAAAGAGGAGGTGACGAGCATTACTAATGTCATTAACTTGCCCCTGAGACGAAAAATAATCAACATTGCTATATAATGTCTTCCTCTTTTACTTTTCATTTGTACAACCTTAAGAGGACTCAATCAGTTAAGTGAACTAACCAATTAGTCCTGTATAGGAAATATACATCATCATTGGCTAAAAAATACTCGTGGGCTCAAGACCCTCAAGCACATATAATCTTATTATGCTAAAACAATTTCATTGGTTTATTACTAAGGCCGAGGGACCTCTTTTATTGCAGTTTGAATAGCCAGCATGTCTTGTTGGTAGTTTATAGGACAATCTAACAAAGAGAGCATTATATTTTGTCTTTTGCATGATTCATCTATTCAATTCAGGGTGAAATCACACATGCGCCCGCCCAACCGGTAAAAACAGTTTCCACCAATCATAAAGGAGAATTTTTCAGTCCTGGGTAGCTCCCTTATCACACTTCCGCGTCCTGAACGTGGTCATGCCCAGGATTCCTAGTCGGGGATACCCCCTGACCAAGATCATGGCCACCACTAGGTCAGCATCACTAATCTCTGCAGTGGCATTAAGGGTGGCCACATGTCAATTTTCCAGTTTCAACGGAAGTCATCCAAAAATGGAGGTGGAGGCCTTCGATTGATGTTGGAGGCCACTTTTGAATGTTCCAATCCGGCAGAGTGAGCACCCCCAAACCTTTTAGTTTGATTGTCTGTTTTCCTCGCTTCCACAGTTGTTCCTGCCGCTCTTCCCCTCTCATATCCCCTCTCGTATCAATTTCATATACGGAGGGGAGGGCCCTAAAGATTGCGTGTATCTACTCCTATTTTCTTCATCAAATCTCAACGGCATTTTCTTCATCGATTCTCTGTTTACGGCATCATTAAGCAAATTTCAGTTTGAAGGTGCAGCGCAAATAATGCTATTTTTTTATGAAGTCATAAAACAAACATTTAGGTTTTTCTGACTACATCCTTTTCCGTTATAGTCTGAATTGAGAAATTTCACCTTAAAATGCCCTCCATAATAGTTGGGTTTAGAACTGACACCAAGTTGGTGAAGAGAAATGTTCATGGCGGCCTTGGCCGCCGCGATAAATTTCTTGTAACTCTAAAGCATTCTAAGAGCATTGTATGTTATTTGCTTTGGTTTGCTATCTTAGAATTTCACAAATAAATAGAGGATGCCAGTGGTTTGCTTTTAGGTATTTGTTTCCTCCTTGTTTGTTTGTGAGGCCATGCATAAATGGGAATTTGATATAGTTAATTGATTTCATTATTACAACTTATCTCGTGCATGATCAAGGATGCAAAAAATACAATGTTAAGAGTTATAATTCCAATGTATCTTCAAGCATCATGGTGATAATATAAACAAGAACTTCTATCGTTATAACTTCATACATTTACTGACCAAACAAATTTACAAGCTTTCGTGTTAACGAAACAAAGAAGGGATGCAAGTTTCAGTGTTGAATTCTCATTTTGTGTAAGACTTGGTAAGAGGAAGCGATAATAAAGAGCATACTATTGAAAACAAAATGTCCTATAGGAATCAGTGGATCCTGGTTGCCAACAAACATAGCCTTTATTTCCCAGGATCGTGTTGAGGCTGCCTGGAGACTGACACTTAGATCCTGCACATGCCTCCCGTAAAACACCAATAACACGAGATAACTTTGCAAGGATGACTATCCTTGTTGCTAAAATTATCACTTCCTCTTCAGTTTGCTCCACATTCTCAGTACTAAAATCTCTTTCATAGGGATGATTAAATAGATTTCGCATTACAAACAGGTTAGACCTTTTAAAGCAAGCTCCGAGTGACTAGTTCAAGTCAACTCATTTGTTTTGTTAAAAAATGGTAACTTAAGATTACAGTTTATAAGACAACAATATGTTCTATGTCATGAGGAATTTTTTAAGTTATCGATTTTTCATTGTCGTTTTGCCATGAAGCATGCCTCCATGATGCATCCATCTCTTTTGTTCCTTGAAATTTTGAAAGTTTAGTTATTTGGAAATGTGTTACAATGGTTATTTCATTGTAGATCTCGTCAATATCTAAGCCACGACCAATAATAGCACCCACGAAGGATTTTCACCATTGTGCTTTTCGATAAGCTTTACTAGCTGTAGTATACTATATGGTTGCCAAACATAGCTATTGGGTTAAGTGTTAATGTTTTTCAAGGACCATTGAATCCTGGAACAAAGGTGAGAATATGCCAAATCAAGAGCACAACGCTCCCCATACGCCAGAAGCACGTATGGGAATACAGAATCCATAAAACACAATACCACCTAAGGTTCTCGCATAAATCCAACAAAGCAACAACGCAAAGAAAACAATGAAGGTGAGAGAAACATATACACAAATAAGGATGCAAAAATATATCACAATGTGAAAACCATGACTATGACACAAGTGGGAAGCTGCATGCGCGTTGCTTGTTCCACAAGCATGATGGCACAACATGCTAAACCACAGAAATGAACATGACAAGGAGGATCCGGCATCACTTTGGAACCTCATTCACACAGACAATGCATGGGCAAAATTACAAGAGTAGCCTGAAGAACCTAGGCCCGCATGATAGTTCAAACTCCTGACGGCCGCTCTAATGCATTCAGATGCCTTATCAGTATGGCTCTCATGAGATTCATGTGCCCTCAGAACACCCTTCGTTGCTTCAGGGATACTTTGAGGTCATCCATGCCCAAATAGTGTAAGGCCTCATCAAGGTGTTGTATGGTAATCCCAAGAGCTGTCTTGATTCACCAATGGACATTATCATCTCCTTGGCTAGCAACTCCACGTCCACGTGTAAATGAAAGCATTTTGACCTAGTAACGGCAGCAATATGGGCACGTGCAATATGATCTTCATTAGAATCAGTGTCGACGTTCACAATTGGGCAAAATAATGTGTTCCTACAAAACAAGTATATACATAAACACCAAGTGTACCTACAGAGCAGAAAAAGTGTCGTCCTCCACATCCACAGGTATAAAACCATCCCATGGGCTGGAATCTGCTTTCTTTGCAGGCTGTGAAGATCCCTCCCCATCATCAATTCCATCATCACTGTCCATATGACACATATTACCCTCACCAATACTCATACCGGCAGGGGCATCCTAGTAGCACCGTCTCCCCTTACCAACTCGCTCTACAGGTACAATTCCAGGAGGCAAGCCAAACATTTGTACGTGTCATTCTGGATGCCTGACCGGCACGAATATTTCTCTTGAAGGTGAAATCAGTCCAAACTGTAAAAGGAAAGGATGTAGTCAGAAATCTGAATGTTCATTCTACGACTTCATTAAAAAAAAAAACAACATTATTTGCACCACGCCCTCAAACTGCAAAGTATCATTCTGGATGCTTGCCCTCCACGAACATTTCTCTTGCTTACATGGAAATTTGTATACAGGCATGAAGTCTAACAAATAACACTCTTACGAAGATGGCTAATTAAAATTAAATGCGGCAAGGACAATGATACCAAATAATTAAGATGATACATATCTATGAGCATATTGTTGTTGATAATTCTAAATCCTAAAACCTTGGTTTTCATATTTTGCACAATCACACAGACTTAAATAACTTCCCTTGGTTTGAACATGCCCTAAATTTTGAAAGATGCTTGAATTCGAGTTTCTCAAATCCGAGGTGATTCACTGTAATCCGAAGTCGTTCGGTGAATACATGCAGTGTAATCCAAATTGACACTAGCACTTGCGATTTTTTTAAACTTGATTGGGCCCGATAAATCTTTGACGAAGAACAGAGATTGATGAACAACAAGGATTTTAGGGTTCTTCAAGACTATTTAAAAAAAAATCTGATGTGGCAAGTATTTCTTGGACGCAGGTGTGATAGAAAATTTTTGGACACCTTGATCCCTTGTCCACAACAGGGCACAAACCAAAAGTTTTTTTGAAGAATATAGGAATATATTAAACCACTAGAATGTGATCAAGTACAATGATAAGTGTGGTGCTAAGAAATGAAGTGCCCATCATGATTCACAACTGTAGGAATGTCGACTAAATTTCCCGCTTAACGCGTGCTGCATAAGCTTGAGACTTGGTAAGCCCGCCACAACTTATGCCTCAAGATCTGGAACCAACCGAAAAGGGCTAAGCATTTGCATTCGAAGACCTTCGCCCCGCCTTTTCCAAATCAACCACGTAAGCCAAGCTCGCATAAATGGAACGCCGGGCCGCTTGGCCACTCAACCAACAAGCTAGGAAAGACTCCCATGAGAAGCTTCGGCCGCACAGTTGAAGACCCAAAGAGGGCTCTCACCCGGACCAAGCTGCCCCTACCTCCTGTGCATAGGACAAAGCAAAGGTCAATGGTCTCTGGGCCTCCCACATAGAGGGCATGTTTCCGCCACCCGAGGCTTGAACCTCGTAATTTTTGACATTTCACCCCGAGGCTACAAGTTGCAAGATCTGCCATAGAAGGGTAAATGGATTTTTAGAGGAGGGGTATTCCACGCCCACTTCCACATGGCGGGCCACTTACCCCCGAAGCTTAAGTGACCACTTATCCGGAAGGCAATGTGTCCCCGGCTTAGAAGCCCATAAGCCGATGCTACAACCGAGATGCATCAAGTCCACTATCATGCGACTTCCAAACGCCATTGACTTGAGAAAGACAACTGCAATGGAATAGCATTCGCAATTCGCCCAAGTCCGAATGTCCCAAAGGCCAAATCGATCCCTAAAAAACTCCCACGGCCCAGATGACCCTCCCAATACCAACACGGATGGATGTTATCCCCGCAGCAATCCATCTACAGAAAATTCTCGGGTGTAGGGAAGAGGCCAAGGGAGATGCAGAATCCAAGGGTACCCAAAGAAAGGGCTTATGAGGCTACCATACACCGCTAGGGTCCAATGAAAAGAGAACCTTGACCACCTTCCAGGCCTTGAGGAGACCTTTAAGAAAAGGCTAAGCATGAGGGAATGGCCATAAAATCCTCAAACAGAGCCCACGGCAATCGAAAGCCGGAATTGCTGGGCTTCCTAAACACAATAGAGTGGCATGTGAGCGACCATGCCAATGGTATGGGTTCTACATGGTTTGTCCTGGGTGACTTTAACATGGTGGAGCTCCCAGAGGACAGGCATGGTATTGGTTCAGATATTGTGCAGGGTTTTGAGCGTGACCAATGGCTTAGGTTTGTGCAGGAGTGGGGTTTGACAGAGCTTCCCGGGGATCGGAATTTTACTTGGTGCAATAATTGGTTGGGGCATGGTAGGGCATACTCTAGGCTGGATAGAGTTTATGGCACTCCAGCAGTCTTGGATTATGCTCCAGCCTTCACTAGGGTGAATGTTCTGGCCACCTCTGTCTCTGATCACACTCCCCAGATCATTCAGCGGCTTCATGACCACCCACCGCGGCCTCTCAGGACGGTTTTTAAGCTTAACACAAGCTTTCTTCAGGATCCAGAGTTCACAGCCGGCTGTAAGCTCATTTGGCAGCAGATATTCAGCCAGGATAGCGGAATGAGTGCAATGGTTACAGCATTGGCTAGGGTAAAACAGTTTGCGAAAGAATGGGGGGCGGGTTGGCTTTGGCTCAAAGTCGCAGTTGGATGCCTTATATGAACCGAGTCTCTTAGAGGGCGGGTCTCGATGGCTTGCGTGAGCAAAGCAGGTGCCTTCCCTCGGTCCGATCGAGGTTGAGGAGGAGGCCAAGGTGTCGCAGCCGGGTCAAAGCAGTTTTGACGTGGGCTGAAGCAAACCGACACTTGCTCTAAAGTCTTTTTTCCGAGCAGCCCGCCCGGAAAAAGTATGCAGCAGCCATGGCGGACATAGTTACACCCTGTGGAGTGTTGTTGCAAAGAACGAGATGCTATCAAGGCCTTCGTGAGTACAGATTATGAAACATTTTTCAAGGAGAGCCCGCCCCTCACAGAAGTGTTTTTCAAGAGTTGGTGTCTGGCCAAGGTATCGCCAAGAATCTCACCCTTCAAAGACAGAGCTTAGAGGAGCCGCTGGATTGGCAGGAGTTGGGGATGCATGCCACCGTTATTCTAATAAGTGTCCCGGATTAGATGGAATACCAGTGGAGTTTTTCTGGCACTGAATGGGTGGGGACCCTGCGGGTGTGTGTATGTGGATCTTTTGGGGAATAACTCGATGCATCCTCCTGCTGAATACAGGTTGTATTTCACTTATACCCAAGTGTAAGCATCCTAAACCATCAATGACCGGAGGCCTATTACTCGCTGTGTCAGAGTGTATAAAAATCATTGCTAAGGCTTTGGTCGAGAGGCTTAAGCCGCATTAGTTCACGCCATTAGTGCGTAGCGCCCGGGTTTTATACCACAAATGAACATTCTTCATAATGTGGTCGCTGCTTTTTGAGGGAGTGCATTGGGCTCAGTGGGATGAGGCGTTCTTGTTTTTTTTAAGCTTGTGGATTTTGCCAAGGCTTATGACAAGAAAGTTAGGGCACGCTCTTGGCGATATGATGCGTGCCTTTGCGCGGACCTAGTTTCAGTGGAAACGGTTATGAAGCCGCACGCACCGCTAGGGCTTACAGCAGGGTGTCGTGGTGAGACCTCTTCAATCTTCTCTCTCAGGCCGAGGCATTAGGCAGGATGTCCGCTGGCCCCCTTCCTGCTCACTATAGTGGCGTAAGCTCTCGCAGCCTTTTCTCGTGGCGCTTGTCGACAATGTGGTGCAAGGTCTCCGCATGGATGATGGGTCGCAACAGTTTTGCAATCAATTTTATGATGATACATTCCTCTTTCTTCATGCGTATGAGTCCAATCTCCGTGCAGCCAAGAATATTTTGATGCCTTTTCTTTAGCTTCAAGGTGCTTGCTTTAACTTTGTCGGCGTTTCGCCATGTGGGTACCGGAGGAACCTCCTCCCCGCTGGTTGAGTCGGCTTCGGCTCTTACACCGCCACATACAACGCCAAACCGTTAGGCATACCATTTGGCTTGGACATTAATGCTAGGGCAATTTGGGCGGAGACATTACGTAATCTTAAGCAAAGATCCGAATCGGTGGAGGGGGAGTAAACTCACCATGGCTGGTAGGATTCTCGATAGCCAAGTCGCGTTCCCTGTAGCACTCATGTTTACGCGACCTCCCCCGATACTTGCTAAAAAAGTGTGGTTAAGGAGTTGGATGACACCATTCGCAATTTTGTTTGGGGAGGAAATGAGGAGGGGGCTACAGTGAAGGTGGCATGGTGGAAGTGTGTGCGTCCCAGAAAGGCGGGGGGCTTAGGTATGCTTGATGTGTCCTTGCACACGGTTGTTCAGTGTCTAAAACAAACCAAAAGTTTTAATTTATATAGATCTTCAATTCTTAATGTCTATTTCTCAAAGTCAAACACTGCCCTTTATATGTGCATCTTCAATTCTGAATACCTATTTCCCAAACCACCCATGCAAATGTTTTCAGTTATAGAGTATCTATTGCAACTGCAATTGTAGATGGTTGTGATATCTAGAGTTCCATAGTGGCACATCGAAAGTACTATTTCCCTTTACTCCCATTGCTATCTTATGCTTTAGATGTATTGATCATAAAGCAGAATTCATTAATTTGGAAAAAAATGCATTTTTATTTTGCTCCAAGTAGCTTGCATCATGCATTTAGAAGGATAGTTTATAAATAGTCATAGTTAGTCTGAAGCAAGCCTTCAAGTCACTGAATATTTGCAAATTATTATGCTCTCCTTATAGCCAACATCATTGTCTCTAGTATATGTCCGATTGAATGATCAATGTACCTCACAATACACGAGAAAATGTGAAGAAGATTGCATTGCAATCTTTTCTACCAAGAAGACACACAAATATCAACACAATGAGCAAAGTATGAGCAAAACATTCATAACTCAATAATAATAGCATCCATAAAGCTTAGAAGAATTGTTGTGGCGATTAGTCTAAGGTCAAATGTGCTTTTGTTACACTGAACTTTTGTGTACATTTCAGATAATAGCATCTTAAAACCTTAGTTGTTCTGTAGTCCCCAGCGCCCTCCTCACTCTCTCTCTAGCGCCCTCACTCTCTCTCTAGTGCCCTCACTGCCCTTGCATAGAGCCCCCTTGATTTGCCCCCTTTCCGCTTTCTCTCTCTAGGGTTTACAATCTCTCTAGCCCCCAAACCCACAAACCCCAAAAGGTGCTCCGACCACATTTTGGGTCCCCAAATTGGATTCTCGAAAGCACGCTTTTACAGCCGTGAGACCCCATAGCCTTTGGAAGTCACAAGACAATAATGTTGAGCTAGGCTCCAACATTTGCCCCCCGACATTGCCATAGCCCAACTAATCGCCTCTTGGCCTTGCCTAGCTCGGCCACAAACGCCATATAACCTCGCCTAGCCCTCACGGACTCGACAAGCCCTCGCCATAGCCTAAACCTTGCTTGACGTGCCATATCCCCACCATGGCCACGTATGCCTTCCAGTTGTCCGGACTCACCCCCTAGCGGTGAGCTTCCATGCCACACAAGACTTACCTCGCAAACCCCCCACAGCCTCGCCGACCTCCTCCCCCAGCCGAGCCCGCCTGAAAAAACCAAGAAGGGCCACCAAGGAAGCGCCCCCGCAAGTGCACGCAGCGGGACAAGGGAGAGACATCCTCCATGAAGAAGGAGGCCCCGCCAAGGCCCACATAGCCAGCCATCTCTAAAATTTAAAGTTGGTCGCCTGGCCCCCACAGTGGCCCCCTCCGCTGGCGTAACCTTGGGCCGCCATCCAAGCCGGGGTTGAGGCCAATAGTCCCCGTGATTGCGGCCCGAGATGGAGATGGAGTCTGCAACATCTCACGTGGTTGCATGCTGGTGATAGCGAAAACAGCGTATCACAGGAAGTTGGAGACCCAAGCACACCGGGCGGACGACAAAGATCCCATTGGTGCACTCGAGAGAGGCAAAGAAGACCGGGCAGTGCCGCAGACATGCGTGCTCGCCGATACCCGGACGCCGCCAAAGCAGACAGTGGACCGTGCAGAGCACGACACTTGCAACCACGCCTCAGCCTCCACATCGAGGTTGATGAGGCCAACGCCATGGCACGGCGCCAGCACAAAGCCACATTCCAGCTTGGAAGTTGAGGAGGCCGCCGCCGAAAGATGAGGTTGCAGTCCGCCTTTGAGGTTAACCAGCAAAGATCGAAAGACCTTCGAGAAGGATCTCAAGACGGATCGATATGCAGGAGTCCGACCGTCATTGCCCGCCAGAAGGCAAGGCCTCCGTGCGCAGGCAATATGAACAATGGCGGTAATGCACACGGAGATGGCAAAGACAGACCAAGCTCAGAAGAGCCGAGCCCGTGACTTCTGAGAACGTAGTCGCCGCAAAGAATGACACCAGCACGCAAAGCCCAGCAACCCGCAAGACGCCAATCGGGGTCACCGGGTCAACCCGAACGCCGGCAAATGCAAAACGCCCGCCGCTACCATCATCACGCTGCTGCGCCACCAGGCCGTGAGGGGGCCGTTCCCACCGGACGCCGAGTCTCGCGGAGCAGCGACGCAGCCCACAACCTAGTAGTTCGGGGTCGCTTAAGAGCCGGAGTGAATTTCACCCGAAGATACACACACGTATCCTTGGGCGCATGACGCTTTCTGTCCAGACTGTCGCAGTTACGCGACCATCCCGGCAGGGGGGTCCATCGCCTCGTGCCACAACCGAAAAGTAGTGGTGTTCACGGTTGCGATGCACGAAGTTCGAGAGGCAATCAGCGACAGTATGTGTTACCGGCGGGCACATCTCTGTGATGAGCCCAGGATCTTACTCCAGTGCAGCAGGAGGCACGCAGGAGGGAGTTCGCCAGGGTCAGGGACGCCCGCAGTCGACCAAATGCTGCAGCTGCACCCGCTCAGCCAAATGATACCCCTGCTGCCTCTGCTCCTGACCCTCCGCAATCTGCCCCTACAACTCGTGGCTGCTTCCCGCCAAATGCTGCCGCCTCGCCGCTTTTTCTACTGGGTCCAATTGCCCCCGCGAACCCGATGCGCTTCCTGCCGTTGCTCAATAGGAATTGTGCCTCCGGGTGGTGGTCTGGAACTGTCGGGGTTTCCCATGGCAGAAGGGTGATAGCCTCAATTCAGTAGCTGTGGACATGGACCTCATCTTCCTCATGGAGACATGGGAACACCCCGTGCCACAGGGCCTGGACCGCCAGGTACCGCATTTTTTCTGTTCAATGGTTGTACAGGGAGACGTGGCACGGGGGGTTGTTCAAGCTACTACCGGTAGCCTTGGCACATTTGGTTTCCCTCCGTAAGACCGGCCGCATATAACCGCTACTTGTGGATCCGAGTGCACCACCACGCGGGATCCTCTTTCCTAGTCGCTTGCTACTTTCCCCATGCCAGAGTCCCGTTCGCGATATGACACGCCCACCAATGGATCCAATTGTCATCCGATGAGATGGCGTACAATTGCTCCCCTTTGGCGGAACAATTGCGTGCGGCATCTTTGACCGCTCATATGCAATGGCCTACCACAATGGCCCTCTTCCCACGGCATACTTGCGGCACAGGACAATCACGGGCGGCGAACTAGTGTTGTGGATTATGTCATAGTGGCTGCGCAGATGTACACCTCGTCAGCCATTTTCACGCCGGCACGGACCCGAGGGACGGGGGAGGCGACTCGGATCACCTCCCACTCTATGTGAGGCTGGCCTCGGCCAGCTGCTATGGCCCCCTCGATAGCGATGCCTTGTCAATTCCTGCTTACTTTGGATTATGAAGCGGCGAGGCTTATCGCCGACATGCTCGCCAGAAGCCCTCCCCGGATGGTTGGCAGGCCCACACGATGGAGCAAAAGAAACCGACCAACCGGTTGAGCTCCTCGTAGCGGGCGACCGATACTTTGGGAGACCTCCCCCACGCCGTGAGATCGAGACCGCAACCTTCCCGCTGCAATGTATGGTTTGATGTCGAGTGTAAAGAACGCAAAACGCCAAGCACTCGCCTCATCGTGGATCGGGATCGGACGAGCTCAAAGCCACCAGCCATTACCGCGCCTTCCTCAAGGAAACAAAGGCAAGGTACCGGCAAGGCACCGTGGAGAAATGTTCGGCTCATCGGGCCCACCGAGAGCTTTCGGGCAGGTACTCGCTGAAGAACAACATCATTGTATTGCAGTGGGAGCAGTACGGCTGCGGCCTTTATGATCCCCAGAACACGGGCGGATGTTCCCCGCAACATGGTCCACCACCGGTGATCACGAAGAAGATGTCGAAGAGGGCTGCAGCGCCGGCTAATGGGAAGGTGGCGACTTGGATGGCCTCGCAGCGGAGTTGCTCAAGCGGGCGTGACAGCCCATGGTGCCCGGCCCCGGACCGACCGCTCAGCAGGCGCCGCAAGAGGGTTTTCCCCGGTCATGGACCACAAGCGTGGTTGTTCCGATCTACAAGGCGGGGACCCACACCGCCCAGCCCAATTCGTCAACCATCATGGTCAGCTTCCGTTTGCCAAGTCGCGGCGCCGGGCATTCTCGAACAAAGAAAACCGTGATGGGCGAGGGGCCGAAGTCGGCACTTACCCGCACAAGCTTCCGACCCGACATCCGACCATTGATCACATCTTCACACTCGGGACCGGGTCGAGGACAACCAGAACCGCTGGGGAGGACCTGATCGCTGTTTTGTGGACTTTGCAAAGGCTTTTCGGCCACGCCCCCTGAAAAGTTCTCGGGCGGATTGCATCATTTGGGGCTCCTATGGATCTGCAGAACGCAAAGGTACCGTGATCGGTCTGAGAGCTGCACCCGCCGCGATGCAACCTAAGGACAGGCCATTTGCCAAGAGCATTGGAGTTAGGCAAGGTTGTCCTCTCTCACCTACACTCTTTGACTTTACATTGACCGGGCTTGGAAGCCCGGCTAGTCAGCCAATGGGGGACGGTATCTACGCCTTGCACCAGTCATCCGGCTCATCTATGCGGATGAAATTGGACCTCTTGGCCCATACACCGAGGGAATGCAAAAACACCTAGATGCCCTAGACACATTCTCGCGTGCAATCCGGACATGCGGGTCAACCCGCCAAGACTAAGGTGGTCCTTATATCCTCCTCACGCCATCCGGACACCTCCGGGCCACTTATCGTATGATGGTAGGGTCACACCCATTCCTACAAGTATCCGGGGTGGAATTCCCGCCCTCAATGTATTGGGATGCATCTATTCGTCTTCGGTGACCGCAAAGTTGGAAGGCATCAGACGCAATGCAAAACAATAGTCACGTGGCGTAGTCAGATGATGGGGCCACCAAATACATTTGTTCCCGCACCGTCGAACCCAGTTCTTTTGTATGGGGTCGAGGTGTGGGGCCCCGGTGGTGTCTTTGGCGACTTGGAATGACTTGGAGCAGGTCCGTAAGGCATTTTTGACGGGGCACTTGGCGCCAAGCCCCTCGCCCATATCGCATCTTGTTGCAGGAGACCCAATTCATGCCCCCGGCAAGATGCGACCCTCGATAGGCACATTGTCTATTTCTAGAAGGTGGCTAACATGGGCGACACTTCGGGCCCCCGCCACTTGGCTTTACGCCAGGGCGATGAGCCCGCAGAGTGACTCGTGGCTTCTTGGAAGGACAAGAGAGCCCAAAGGGCTGGCACGCCGAACGAGACGCGACATAGGTGCGCCCAGTGCACAAATGCATCACCGGGATAGGCCGAGGGGGTACTTGACTCTTGTTTCCCTGGGGAAGCTCGGGACCACCGTGCTCGAACAGTAAAGGTGGCACACTACAAGCAAAGACATAAACTCCACTCGTTCGAGGCCCACGGCTTCCTTTGTGTTCTCGGTTGCCCATGAAGAAGGGCGGGATTATCGCGTCCATTCAACAGGGCCCACCATCTTCGCTTGAGACGGGTCAGCCGGTTGAGAGCCGCCAGGCCAGAGCTTTGTCGGTGTTGCCCACCGGGTTGTTGAGGATGAAAGCCATGCCTTCCAGAGTCAGTCCGCTTATAGTCGATTCGGCTCGCTACATTCTCTTGATGGGACACAGTGCCTCCCTCGCGACGACTTTCAAGACGCCATCGCCGATCCCCTTGGCTCCTACCTCCGTGAGGTTTTGATCTGCTGACTCATCTACTCCCCGGCCACCAGGTGCCGGAATTCATGTGTATATATGTATATTTGTACAGCTGCCAACAGATTTGTTGCTGCGACAGTTTTTCCCTCCTAAGGGGGGTTTTTTAATCCGGGTAGCAACGGGCTTGCTGCACCCGTGTAATTTGGGTCCCATAGGCCGATTGGCCTCCGCGGACGATAAAAGAACCTTCCTTCCTTCCTTCCATTTGTATCGATAAACGACTAGAGGAAACGTACATAAGAATGATGCCAAGGGCATGCAGTTTGGTATGGACATATCCTATAGCCTCATTACATCAAGACTTTTCCGTCAAGAACCCTTTGGAACTTTTCTAATTCTAGATAGTTATGTGCTTAATGCATCAATTGTATTAGGTTCCATAGCCCTTCAATCTCCATGAAGGTTAAAAGCCCAATCAATTTAATTTTTTAATCTTGCACAATAAAAGAACCTAAGGCCCTTAAAACCATTGGAAATAATATCTCAAAAGAAAGTTGATTTTTTTTTTTTTTTTTTTTTTGAAGAATGAAGAATGACAAGCTTTATTTACCAATCAAAACTATAACAACATAAAATGCATAGATAGGATTATAACCCCAGTGGTCAAACTAATCCAACTGAGCACAATCACTTGTCTATGCATAACCAGAAATCTGAAGGTAAGTGTGTCAAATTAGTACTTTCTTCTCTTGATCAAGAGAAGAACAATTATAAGCCATAACAATTTTATTTTTGTGTCCACTGAAGAAGAATCTCATCTGCAGAATCCATGCCCTTAAAGATAAATAGTCTCCTCTTCCAAATCGACCATAAAAGCCAGCCAGATGCAAGATGAAAAGCTCGTTTCCGTAGTCTGTGCCATACATAGGGATAGATAGCGAGCAAAATTTGCTGGCTAGATCGAGACGTGCCAAATAGGTTTAACAACCAAAACCATGCCTGTCGAAGCTGCTCACACAAAAAAAACAATGCTCAATACTCTCAACCCTTTGCTAACATAAAGGACAGAGCTCTAAAATTTGATTATCAATTTTATAGACCAGCCTGTTGGCTCTGAGGCATCTATGGATCACTTGCTATCATAAAATGACCACTTTGGGATGAAGCGACCTATTCCATACCCATGTTCAAACACTTTTCCATTATGGCTGAGGGACCTGAAGATGCCATCTATTAGACGGAGGCAAGATTTCAGAATGCAGAAGCAATTTATACACATAAGAGACAAAGCCAAAGCGCCCTGACTTGATATCCTAATGGAAACCCCATAAACCTACTTCAATTTGTGGGTCAGAATCCTATGGCAATAATGCAGCAATAAGAGTTCAAATTACTCTATTCCATGCAAATCCCAACAACCATGCCTTCAAACAAAAACAAAAGAAAAATTACGCTATTCCATCTGTACAACAAGAATTTTGTTCTAAATGCTTCCCATGACATGAGATGACCAGACTGTTACCAAGCTGCAATAATGCCTATGCCAGCTGCTATCTATTGTTGTTGTGTCTTGGATGAACAACAACATTAGAGGCATATTTTTAAATCCTCCTTCACAATATTGGACTCAAGAAGCAGCCTCTGCTCTTCAAAAATAATGCAACGCACCTTAGCCAACACAGTCAATTGCATGTCCTCTTGAAAGGACAATGGGTGTCGCACAAAGAATGAAGAAAAGTGATGATGAAGATATTGCTTAAGATGCACAGGATCAGAGATAAGAGAGCCATCCGGCAACACCAGAGAATGTATGGAAGTGGCGAGCTTTCTTCTTCTTGCAGCAACAAAAAAGACCAGGTACACCTATCTCCATCCTTGAACCATTGCAATCCTGCCTTCACCTTAGCTTCAATAACTTTTACAGTTTTCATAGCCTTGATCTGAGATAGTAACTCCTTCTCTCTAAATCCACTAGTAGGGCCACGAGCATAGAGTTGTTCTAATTCCTTGTATAATGCATTCAATAGTCCTCTAGCTTTAACAGCTCTGCTCCCCCATTCGTTTGCAAATGGCTTCACTGCAGACAATGCTACGACAATCCCAGACATACCCCTACGAGATGAGAAGGCCTGAAACCAAACTTGATTAGAGCCAACTTTGAACTCATCATCCTCCAAGTACTTGCAATTAAGCTTAAAGTAAGTTCTAGTAGATCTATGCCAATTAGCCACATCATTGGATAGGAGTTGAAGATTATGGTCAGACATGGAGCTATCAAGAAGATTTGAGCAATGAAAATCTGCTAACAAAGTAGCTGCACTAGTATTCATATCCTCTTTCATGTCTTGCATAATCTCTGCCAACTCCTATCCAATCATTGCACCACATGAAGGACTGATCACCATCAATCTCTATAAGTTGTCAATTATGTGAGAGGCATAATCAGTGTTCCCGCTCGAACCCTTGCACCAATTCAAAACATTGACCGCTTCTATCTCTTTCCAACTTGCTCATGTTAAAGTCTTCAACCAGCAACCATGCAACGTTCTGCCCAAGCTGAAGAATTTTACTCCTCGCAATTGTCCACAAAGCACCACGCCGACGAGGTCTATTATGAGCATAGACATTTATCAAACTCCATTCTTGGCCTTTATTTTTCCACTTGATTATTATCCACCTTCTAAACCTATCTGTTTGGGTAAAAGTGACATCCACAGAGGACTTCCATGCAGTAAGCACACCAGCCTTAGATGCATCAGTAGTAGACATTAAGACATTATAGTTACATCCAAACACTTTATCTACTTTATGTACATCATCTCAACGAGCAGCAGAAGGTAGGAGAAAACTTAGACATATAAAGAGATACCTGCTCCTTTTACTTGGAGAAGAAGCCACTCCCCTCACATTCCAAGACAAAAGGTTCACGTGCCCTAAATATTATGTTCCACTTCCCTACCAATAGAGCCATCATCAGTCACGTCCATCTTGCATGATTCTGATGGGTCAGCCCATCTCATCCTGGAAATTGGCAAGGGGGAGTCTCCTCTCTATTCCACCCTTCCATTGCTTTGTTTAGCATTTGCCAAGGAAGAGCCTTCTCTCTCGCTTCTATACCCCCTCCCCCCATCATCCCCCCAATTATTTTGCCGATATCCGCAAGTGAGGCCCTCCTCTCTACTCCACCCTTCGATGCAAAGTATAAGACTCGTTCGTGACATGAGAGGCATGTTGAATAGCCTTATTGCATCTCTTTTCCAACTCATAGTTTGCCATCCCTCTTGAGCATTTTCATGATGCTCCTAAACACTTTCTTGCCGCTCATGCAATTCCTGGATCTTCTGTAATTTGGCCCTAGAATCCTCATCAAAAGTGGAAGTACGCATAGTCTTCTGTGTGATAGAGGTTTTAGCAGCAGATGGAATAGCAACAACAGAGATATCAGTAGAAATGGCAGAAGGGACAACAGAAGGTAAAGGGGATATAACGGAGTTAGGAGGCATAGATGAAGAAGGGACTAATGCAGAGCAATATCTCTTAGCACTTGCAAATAGAGCAAGTTGAGGAAACAAGTCAGCAAGCTGAGGACCATTGAATGATTGCAAAGCATACTTCAGAAAGACAGGGCCACTTTTCACAACCACCTAGTCAGGAAGACTGTGACCAAAAGGTAGGGAGACACAAATTTTAGCTCCATCAACAATAGAATGAGCCAAATGAGTATCCAGATTATTAGCAATACTGATAGGAAACTCCTATCAAGACTGGATTAGGAGGTTCTGAAGAGGCTACCTGCAGAACTGTGCATGCAAGAAGGCAAAGAAAGTTTTTACAGCTTAGATATCATGTTAAGCACATACATTATTTATAGTAAGACAAACCAAGTTGTCGAGTCTTATTCAAATATGCAGATAGAATGTCATGCTTCACCAGTGGACGATCAGATAGATCTTGAGGAAGAGAAGCTCCTACTAAATAATGAAGAGAAGGAGGAGGTATTGGAAGAGGAGGTCACTGAGAAGAAACTGTCTACTTGGAGGTTATCAGAAGCACATCCCATCCACATAGATGGGAAACCATACTTATTGATGTCTAATATATCTCAAGAGACCGGGATGAGAGTAGCCGAGATATTAGGATAGATATATGCCCATGTTGTAGGCCTGATGGAGGCTGTTACTTATGATGGATCCGCAATCCCTCCAGAGGACGCATTTGACATAGTCCTACAACAAGCTGAAGCAGGGTATGAAGCAATGAAAGATGTCCCATTTGAAGCTCCTAGCTCTTCAAATACCGCTTCTATATTCATAGAACATGAGTTGTCAAGGTCCTATTTCTCAATAACAAAGCCAGTAGTTCTCGAACATGACAAGAGAGAGGTATTTATCTGGTTTTAGTTTTTATTTTTTACTTCGTTTTCAATGTTGCTTATGTGCAGGAGTTATTTATTGATGACTTCCATGCAAGGCATAAAAGAGTCACCCTAGGTTGGGATGCCAGTATTACACATTATGTGGGCTGCCTTCATAAGGAGGTTGTGTTTCACAATAAATATAATCCATCTAGAGCAGAAGAGGTCCTGAAGCTTAAAGCTCCATTCTTGGCTGGCAATCATGCTCCACTAGCCGCGAACTATGATAGAGTTATAGCAGTAGATAGAGATATAGCTATGTACATCTTCGAAGGCTTCAAGATGTACTCTGTCGTTGCAAATAAAGCAGCACTAGGTTTGAGTGGAGTGAACAACGAAATACTTCAGTTGTTCTGTGCTCAAAATGACACCCGGACATATTGTGTCTGTTAGATGCAATTGGAGCTGGAGTAAAGGAACATAAGCATTTGGTGCGAGCATTCCAGGCCCGAATGGCAAAAAAAAGGAAATGTACTTGAGATATTTTTGTTAGTAATAAGAGTTTTTGTTCAAATATAGAAATATGGAATATGAATTGTATTTATATCAGATATTGTCACTGTCAGTAAGTCTATGTTATGAAATTGTCGTGTATGTTGGCTGAATCATAAATAAATGCGAGATCTATATCTTACTAGAAAGAGTGCCCAGCATTGCTGGGCTTTTCATCAGGCATTCATTAGGCATAAGTTACAGATGTCGCACGATGGGTTGCCCTCATGGATGGGGTAGAGAAGAACGGAATGAATTTCAAATGGAAAAGAGATATAAAGGTTTTTGATATAAATGCATTTTATGAGCACACATTGGAGCCCACATAGAATAGAATAAAACCGATTGAATTCTATCTTCAATGGAAGAAACCTGAACTCACAATGTTGACATATGCTTTGTGATGTGAATGTATTTAGTGAGAACGTGCATGCAAATATGTCCAAGGTATTGTTTAGCTATTGTAGAATGGGACTCGCATGAAACCAACAAACCGCCCTTGCTTCTCATTCATCTCAGCAGATTTTTCTACAATGGTGGATAGTGAGTAGCCGCACACGTCTAACTACCCACAAAAATAAAGGGAAAATCCAATTATATCATTTGGACCCCAACAAATTACAATGCTAATAGAGATTGGGCTAGTGTACCGCCGAAAGCTTATCAAGGATTAAAAACCCGCTTTCGGTTTTCGAGGAAAAAACCCTAGTGATAAGCCTTCGGCAAGGGGCTTGGACAAACGCAAGGCATAAAAACGCCCCATAACCCACGAATGGAAAAGTCAAAACAGACGCCGCCGCTCACCAGACTGCGCACATCACCAACAAAACAACAAGACAAAACAAACCTCCCGAGTGGAGGGGGTTGATTCTGCCGCGTGCCCGCGATAAAAATACAAAACAAAGAAGGGGAGGGTGGGTTCACAGAGAATAAGGTAAAATGAGAGAGAAGAGGAAGCCGATGAGATGTTGCCGCAGAATCGCCTAAAATAGCGAACTCCCCAACCAGAATGGGCATGCGCCGCCCGCATGCATGCAAAACATGCATGCTCGTCCCATTCTAGAATGACGATCCGATGTCTCGGATCGATGGGATTGTTGCATGGAGGTATCAATACTGCCATGCAATTGTACAGACGTGTTGAATCAATGATGACAAGAATAACCAATGATGGCGTGGTACTTGGAACAAAAGCAATGCTTTTGGTTTATAAGGAACAATGAATCATGCAAGAGTATTGCATTGCTTCAAATACATACACGAAGTATTGTATTTAATATAAGACCAACGCATTGTACCTATACATTTCATTTTTGGAACACACTAATTTTCAACAAATAAGCCATATGCTTAAAAATAATATACAATTCATTATAAAGTGTACGAAAAAATATACATTACACATTTTGTAAACACATACCACTCTGTAACAAACCAGAATACCCATTAGCCATTTTATAAGTACATTATTCTAATATTCTTATGGGTTTTAATTGTGATATAGAATGATATTCTACATGCGTAGATTAGTTTATTATTTCAAGTTATCTAATACACCTAGAGAAGCTCCATATTTCTAAGGTCAACCCTCTTTGTGCTATGTAGAAATCAAGATAGAAACTTAAAAAAGCCCATAGAAGCTTGATGATTAACCTATACATAACTTATTTGTTATATATAAACAAGGCAATTCTAACATTCCTTGAAAAAAAATATTACCATCTTGTGAAATTTGTGAGATATAGGGCATGTTGTAGTTGCACTTTATGGTCATCACATATTGTTACAGTGAATATTACACAGGGTTAAACAGTTGTTAACCTATTGAGATCATAAGGGTTCACAGATTCAATCTTAGGTGATCAGTGTATGAGATAATTCATAGTAGACCTACACAGACACACAGTTGCAGTTGCAGTATGTTATCATACGAAGGTGCAGGTAGAAGACTCAGTACCATATGGCAATATTCCTTTATATATTATGACCATTGCATGGTTGGGGTCAATGGTTGCAAGTGATTAAAATATTGAAGATAAAGTTGCCCTTATAATCGAGGAGGTTAAACATGAAATTTGGAAGGAAAATAACTAACTTCCGGCCACCTGTACAGACCTTAACCGACGGCTTAACCGTCGAGAATGAATCTGTGTATATAACTGAAGATGATCGAACTGAATAGTAGATCGGAACATGAATTAGAGGAGGGAGATTGATCGCCAAGTCTTTGATTTGGGCCGAGCTGTCGAAGATGTATATAATACTATGGGTCTAATGAATCACGAAAATTTCAATGGTTCAATCTCTTTAATTTCATTGATATAAGTTGGTTAAGCTTTATTACAATAAGTATTATGTTCATGGATGCATTGTGCAGCATAAAGGAAGGAACTTAGACCAACTTCAAACAAGTACTAGTTGAGTACTATTTAATTCATCAATTGGTATCAGAGCAGGCCATTCTGGCAGTCTGTTTTTACAATGTCAAGCAGGTTCGGAGCAAGCTTGTTAAGCACTGTGGAAGTGTTCAAAGGAGGTGCTGGATTCCAGGTTTGGAAGGATGCTGTTAAACACATCCTAGAAGTTGAAGAATTGTGGGATCTTGTTGATCCAGAGGGTGATTTTGGAAATCCAGAAAGTGCAAGAAACCTTGCACTCAGGTCAGTATCAGAGAGATCAGTAAATGCTGAAACTAATGCTACTGAACTGGTGAAGTTAATGCAGGGGAGGCAGCTGGATCTGGTATGATCACTGCAGGGAGATCGATCTATGCTAAGACAAAGGAAGCTCAAGGCATCATTACTTGCAAGGTTAGTCCAACCATTAGACTCAAGCTGAGAAATATGACACCTAGGCAAATGTGGCAGTATCTCTTAAAGCACTTTGAGGAAAAATCTTCTTCCCAAATAGATCTCTTAGAAAAGGAATTAAGAGGCCTTAAGCTACAAGAGGATGGAGATGTAGCTGAATTTTTTAATAAATTCGACAATATAATTGCTGACCTAGCAGGGGCAAATGTGCATATTTCTGATAGGAGCCAAGTGTTGCAGATTTCCAGAGCTATTTCTGAAAATGAAAACCTTTCATTGTTCATTAGAAACATGAGCATAACTAGGGAAGATGCTGAAAATATCTTAAGAACGGAATTTGAGCAAAGGAAAATAATGAGAGAAGTAGAAGAAACAAGTGAAATCTTGTATGCTGGGAAAAATATCAGAAATGAGAAAGGGAAGTGCTTTTATTGCCATGAATCAGGGCATTTTAAAAATAATTGCCCAAAGCTTAAAACTGAGCTTAACTGCTACCATTGTGGAGGGAGAGGTCACGTTGCAGCCAAGTGTGCAACACCTAAGGAATATGGAAGGGGCAGAGGCAGAGGAAAGGATTCTAGAGGAGGAAGAAATGCAAACTATAGAGGAAGGGGAGGAGGAACTTCAAGTGGAGTTCACATTGCAAAAGAGCATGATGGAGAATCAAAACAAGAGGATGAAAATGAGGTAAAACTATCTTTGTCAGTTTTAGATAAAAATCTTGATACTAACAAATGTGCTAATGGCATTATAGTTGATAGTGGAGCTAAGAGATCAGTAGTGCAAAGCACTGATCTGCTCAAGGACATCACTTCAGCAAACATTAAAAATGTTCAAGTTGGAAGTGGAGAGTTGGTGCCAATAGAAGGAAAAGGACTGCTGCAACTCTTTGATCTTGAAGGAAACATTGTGGACATAAAAAATGTTTTATGTGTACCCAATATAGTTAAGAATTTGATCTCAGTTAGTCAGCTTGTTGACTTGGGATATCGAGTCAATTTTGACTCACAAGGATGTAGAATCTATTTGAATGATCAATTGAAGTTCTTTGCTAAAAGGTGTGGAAATTTATTTCAAATGGAAAATATTAATTGCAATAGTAATGTGATGCATATTGCTGAAGCTGAAACATGGCATAACAGATTATGTCATACACACTACAACAATATCAAATTCTTAGCTAAACAAGGATGGATTAAGTGTGACAATCTGGAAACTGAAAACCCCTTATGTGAGGGATGCATACTTGGCAAAATAAATCGGCTACCATTAATCCAAACATAGGGCCAAGAAAGTCTTGGATATGATCCACACAGACCTATGTGGACCCTTAAATGTTAGGAGTAGATCAAACAAAAGATACTTCATCACGTTCATTGATGACTACAGCAGGAAAGGAAAATGTTATTGTCTACAAAGGAAGTCTCAGGCTCTTGAAGCATTTAAGCAGTTTGTGGCTGAAGTGGAAAGAGAAACAGGTTCTAAAGTCAAATGTATCAGGTCTGATCGAGGAGGGGAATATTTATCTCTAAAATTCAAAACTTTTTGCATTGCTAATGGCATTAAGAGACAGTTAACTTGCAGGTACACCCCACAGCAGAATGGAGTTGCAGAAAGGAAAAACAGGACACTAATGGATGCTGTTAGAGCTATGATAAAACAAAGTGGCCTGCCAAATTACCTCTGGGAGGAGGCACTCAAAACAGCAATGATGATACAAAATAGACTACCTACAGCGATCCTACAAGGTAATGTACCTCAAAACTTGTGGTCTAATCAAATTTGGGAAGTAGATTATAGTAGGTTCAAAGTCTATGGTTGTTTAGCATACTCACATGTGCCCTCAGAGGTCAGAAGAAAACTTGATAATAAGGCTGAGATTGGCTACTTAGTTGGATATGATGAAGAGTCCAAAGGCTATAGAATCTTCGTACCAAATACCAAACAAATTGTCGTAAGCAGAGATGTTGTGTTTGATGAAAATACTTTGTATAAAGATAGGCATCATGAGAAACCAAACAGTGCAGGTGAGACAAAGGCAAAAAAGAAGGTATCCTTTGAAGTGGACTTAGACAATAATGATGACAGTTCTGATCAGACATATAACAGGGGCAATTCTGACATAAATTCAGACCCAAATGATGGTATCCATGATGAGGAACAACCAATAGATGCAGGCTTAGAGACTCATGCACCAAAGAGAAGAAAATCTCAGGCTGAAAGACTCAGAGAAGAAGCAAATATTGACTGCAGTGAATATGGCAGAACAGAACATGGAAAAAGCAAGAGATTAGAAGCTACATATGAGCAAATAATGTCCATAATGGAAGATGCAGTGATCCCTATGAATTATGAAGAAGTTTTGGAGTGTGGAGACAAAGCCAAATGGCTAAAAGCCATGGAAGAAGAATTGGCCTCTTTCAAAGAAACAGAAACTTATGAAATAGTCGATATTCCTCCAAATCACAATGTGATTGGAAACAAATGGTTATTTAAAATAAAGAACAATGCTGATGGCAGTAAAAAATATAAAGCAAGGTTAGTTGCAAAGGGATTCACTCAAAAGGAAGGGATTGACTATGACGAAACCTACTCTACAATTGGAATTGCATCATATGGATGTGAAAACAACATTTTTGAATGCAAAACTGGAGGAAACTATATTTATGAAGCAAGCACCAGGCTTTGAAGAGGACAGTAATAAAGTCTGGAGACTCAATCGAGCAGTCTATGGTCTAAAACAGTCCCCAAGGGAATGGTATAATTGTATTGATAATTTTCTTCAAGAACAGGGGTTTGACAAATTAAAGAATGATGGAAATTTGTACAGGTATCAGGACAAAGAAGATTATTGCATAATTGCCCTCTATGTTGATGACTGCATCATGACTGCAAGCAGTAGCAAATGTATGATTCATTGCAAAAATATTTTGAAAGCAAGATTTCAGATGAGTGACTTAGGAGAATTGAAACAATTTCTTGGAATAGAGGTGGAAAGATTTAAGGATGAACAGCTCATTAGACTGAAACAATGCAGACATATTGATAATATGCTAAAAAGATTTTATTTAGAAGATGCTAAGCCAGCCAAAAGACCAAGTGTACCAGGACATAGACTTACTGCAGAAGATCCAATATCTGAACAGGAAAAGTGTGAAATGGAAAAGATACCCTACAGGGCATTAGTTGGATGTTTGCTTTATGTTGCAAATAACACTCGTCCAGACATTGCATATATTGTAAATGTGCTAAGCAGAAGGAATCACAATCCAGGCAAAGAGCACTGGTTAGCAGCCAAAAGAGTACTAAGGTACTTAAAAGGGACTAGAAATCATGGCATTTCATTTGATTCCCAAGATTTAAAATTGCAAGCTTTTAGTGATGCAGATTGGGGTGGGGATTTGAGTGAAAGGAAATCAACTTCTGGTTATGTAATATTCTTTGGTGGAGGTGCAATCACATGGAGATGTAAAAAACAGAGCGCAATTGCCATGTCCTCTGCTGAAGCAGAATATGCTGCATCATCCTTGGTTGCCAAGGAAATCACATGGTTAAGAAGATTGCTGGAAGAGCTGAACTGTAAGCAGGAAGGTTCAACTAATATTTACACAGACAGCCAAAGTTGTATTGCAATTGTGAAGAATCTAGTAGAGCATGAAAGGACTAAACATATCGAGCTTAACATTCATTTTATTAGAGATCTTGCTGCCAAAGGTTATGTTGAAATGAAATAACAGGTGGCTGATGTGTTCACAAAGTCCATCTCAGAAAGCAAATTCTGTAAATTCAGAAACAGATTAAAGGTCTTAACAACATGTGATGAAGGAGGGATGTTGTAGTTGCACTTTATGGTCATCACATATTGTTACAGTGAATATTACACAGGGTTAAACAGTTGTTAACCTATTGAGATCATAAGGGTTCACAGATTCAATCTTAGGTGATCAGTGTATGAGATAATTCATAGTAGACCTACACAGACACACAGTTGCAGTTGCAGTATGTTATCATACGAAGGTGCAGGTAGAAGACCTCAGTACCATATGGCAATATTCCTTTATATATTATGACCATTGCGTGGTTGGGGTCAATGGTTGCAAGTGATTAAAATATTGAAGATAAAGTTGCCCTTATAATCGAGGAGGTTAAGGCATGAAATTTGGAAGGAAAATAACTAACTTCCGGCCACCTGTACAGACCTTAACCGACGGCTTAACCGTCGAGAATGAATCTGTGTATATAACTGAAGATGATCGAACTGAATAGTAGATCGGAACATGAATTAGAGGAGGGAGATTGATCGCCAAGTCTTTGATTTGGGCCGAGCTGTCGAAGATGTATATAATACTATGGGTCTAATGAATCACGAAAATTTCAATGGTTCAATCTCTTTAATTTCATTGATATAAGTTGGTTAAGCTTTATTACAATAAGTATTATGTTCATGGATGCATTGTGCAGCATAAAGGAAGGAACTTAGACCAACTTCAAACAAGTACTAGTTGAGTACTATTTAATTCATCAGGGCATTTGCGAATTTGAGCCAGTTCTGTAAAATGTTGGCTTCTATTAACCTTGAGCATCGGGATGCCAATAAATGACACAAAGCTACATTCTAAACTTCAATCCATAGATTGTTATCTTTGGCAACATTCCTGTATACCTTCATAGCCTATCAACAATGATAAGCTCTGGTCACCCCTACCCCATAGAAGGTATATTACTTCCTACGACAAATAAAGATTATGCAGATTATATATCTGGACCCTAATTTATTTTTGAAAATGATCTTGCGTCTCCAAGAACTTCAACTATAAGCTCTTTCACACTTCTGCTCATCACACATAATCATAAAGGGTAGTCTTAGAGGAATAGGAGCCCACTTTCTATATCATGCTTCTTGTGAAAAGGGCAACCTGAGCTTCAATAGCTTTCCATTATGGCAAGCCTATATTCATTATAATATGCCAGATCAGATCAGGAATCCATTTCAGACGCTAATATAAAAGTGTGTTCTCATATGTACGTACATACGGATCCATACTAATGAAATAAAAGCGTTGACCACGCTCTTGAATGCAAACGAAAGACCATCTACCACTAGGGCACATCTAAATATTTGAATCTACAACAGAAGCTGGCCACCATGATTTACACATAATTTTCCAATTTGACAGAATCTGGCTCCTTTGTAAGAAAAAATAATCTGCGAATCTACATCATGGTTTATGAAGCTCCTTTTGAGAGGAAACAACAGAGAGTATAAATTATAGATGCAGAGTTCTGATGAATCTACTGCTGCATATGGATCTGCAAGTGCCCAAGGCTGATTCTAAGTTTTGAAAAGCTTGAGATTGTACCAGAGGTTGAGAAATAAAGAGCTTGGGGCTGGCCCTTGATTTAGCATTGTTGTTATTGCGAAGAAGAGGGCTTCCTTTATTCACTAAACCAGTCATAATTCTCACAGTTGTGACGCTCCTTGCACTATATATGGCAGCCCGCAGTATACAAGGAAGGACCTTCCCCATTCAACGGCTATCCATCGTATGGGCCCTCTGTCTAACTCGCGTCTAGGGTGGCTAGACTATCGAGTAGAGGACACAGAGGTGTCATTCCGTCCCGTCCTCTAGGGGTCCCTATATCAGCGGAAGCAAAACATATAAACATAAGCACTAGCAATAACATAACAATAATAAACTACCCCATAGGATAGTGATAATCCATCCATCCATATCACCGAATATAATAATACATCAAATACATCAAATAGAGGCTCTTACCCAGGGCTCAGACTCAAGGGAGAGTCGACTGGCGGCTAGGGGCCTCCAGATAGAACAGACTGAGTTATGGCAATGACTTGGGCTGGCAATAGACAATGGCTAGGTTGACCACTCCATCCGCCCCTCCTGTGCATACTTTGCAGATAGGCTAAATCATGCTCGGACGTGACTGTAACCTGCCGGAGACGTAATCCCATGGTATCACCCAACAAGACTGCTCCGGGTTGCATCTCCCTGGTCCGATGAGAAGGGTTGCATCTCCCCCTCCCGGAGTGCAGTGGCTCCATGGGCGGCTAGAGAATCGTGGCGACACACATCCATATCCGACTGAACTCCCCAAAACAAGAGCCAAGCCGACACTTGCAACTCTTAAGAGTCAGGGCGACACCATTGATCCAGAAAGTGTCGAACCCATACCCGGCCCACACGAAGTGACCAACTATGAGCCTAGCCTGCTATGGGTCCCCAGTAGCCGCGCTCAGCAGGGACCTCCCTCCACTTTGCCATTGACCCCGTTATGTGGTGCTCAGTCACTCTATAGACTCCGTAGCCAGGTGGGCTCTATGCACAGGCCGCATAATAATGGGAACTAATGGGTCTAAACTAGGAGCATCATCTAAATAATGGCTACTAGGTCTCTACCCCCCTTCCCAATACACAAGAGGTGCAAACATAAGATCAACCATCATCATATATCAATATAACATGATAAATAAGAAGAATAACAACTGATTATAATCACATACATCTAACTTATAGTTAGGGTTCCTTGATTAGGGTTCATGCTCAGAACTATAAGTTCTAGAATGGCTCTACACACAATATGAAGCTCCCTGGAGTCTACTCGAAGTACCTGCTCCTGACGAGCTGCCGCCAGATCCCTGGTCTTCTATCTCTAGCAGGTGGTTGGAGTAGATGACCCTCCTCTGTTACGCTTGCGCTTCTGGACTGCTACTGCAACCTCGGCTATCGAAGATGATCCTCAAATCAGAGCAATGGGCACGAATTGGTGGATCAGAAGTTGGTGGAGCCAAAAGTGGTCTAGGTTTAGGGTTTGGCCTTTTATGTGTTAGGGTCCACATGAGGGCCATTTGGCTCCAATAGGGCACGTCCATGTGGCGGGTCACCTATAGAGTGAAGCCACGTGGAAATGGATCACCTCCTAAGGTTGGCTAAGTTACGTAAATAACTTGGCCATGCCCCCATACTTGGTGCATACAAGTCTACTAATGTAGATTTGTATAGTGACGTGGGCCTAGGATATACGTATTTATATCATATATTCTAGGGGAACGTCACAACAGTATTCTTTCATGTCTGCTAAACCCAAGCTGGTATCTGAATGCCACTGGATTATGTGGAGGGACATCCACTGTACAACAGTAGTAGATACTAGAGCTACTGGGTGATTCAGAGAAGTTGAACTATTCTTGCGGCGTGCAACCTTCTTTATAGCAGGGAAGACCATCCTTCTTCCAAAGATTCCTGTCTACGAGCAATATGTTGAAGGCCAGAATGTTGCTCCTCACTAAAAGGGCTCGATGACATAATCTGAGAGGCAGATGCACTAGAAGGAAGTGGTGGTGTACATTGAGGACAAGAGATGGTAATATTCAGGAGTCTGCCTAGATCTATAAGCAGCAAAAGCTTCAACATTAGAAAACATCTTGGCAAGCATTAAAAACACCTCGTTGAAAATGTCTTTGCATTATCGATGAAATGTATTATTCATTCTGAGCCGTCAAGTTCGAGGATATTTTATGGAATATCCTAAGATATGCAATTATGGCCCCTCATCCAAGCATCTGACGGGGTCAAACGCTTATGTGGTTCTAATTTGTAGGGTCAACCAAACCTTATGAATTAGGACAAATACACAATTGACTTGGAGGCATATATTACATCAATTTATACATTTGTGGCTTCCTACTGAAGCCTTGCAGCAGCCTCCAACCAAGATATGCTTTAGTGCCCTCTACCAAAGCATCCTGCAAGCACACAAAAGAAGAAGAGAAAGCATATGTGATTAGGCTAGGGGAATTGAAGCCCTTGCACTTTGCGCAAACCATAAGCTTGTCCTCCTCTTAAAGGCGAGAGGTATTCCGATACGAAATGAAAATGCAGAACAGTCATGTAAGCAATCTAAAGCAGCAGTTTACATGCAAGAACAATTTTTAGCGTCAAATTTTATGCCCATTTTCTGGCTTCTTTGATAACAAACCTGCAAAAGGACAATGCACAAGCAGCAGGGCTTTTCCCTCTCAAGAACCACATATCTGCAAGCAAACAAACACGAGATTCACATGTCAAAGCTCTTTCCACTTCTTTCATACCAAATTTCTGTGCGGACCTGCCCACAATTTCTATTCGATCTGTCTTCTTTGCACAGAAGCTACTGAACCTAAACGAATAAAGGATGTTTGCGAGAAGGCGAGTCCTATGCTCCAAATGAAATGAACGAACATGCTAGCATCATAGCGAGGCAAGTCGGCCTCTCCAGATGCAAGGCGCCATGCAGAAAAAAAAGGGGGAACTTTAAGACCTTTCAACCCTCCCCCCTCCCCCCTCCTCTGCTTCTACGTATTTTTATACGAATATGATACCCTAACTGTTGCAAAACATATATTATAAGTCTTAAACCTTGAATTGCAAACGTTATCACCAAGCATGTCGCCGCACAAAATACATAAGCATGGGCATGCTGGCGGACAAAGCCAGCTTCATTCACATACCATCTTCTGCCTACTAGATGGTCACATACTTAGATGATCAGAGGTCCTAGTTTTCCCTCCGCTTCCATCAACTTGTTCCTCCTCATGGCATGATAAAGCTAGTGACATGTATTCAAATTCATGATCTTTGAGGGCATGACCCACAAAGAACAATTTTCTCGCGTGTGTGCAAGACCAGTGCCCCCTCTCATGCTTTCGCAATTTATTGCATGTGTAAGTCATTTTTAACTTCTCTTCCAAATTTGTTCCATCTGTGTATAAGTCAAGTTAAACGTGCAATTCATTGGCAATTAACTTAATGTGGAGATTGATCTTCTGCACATGATCCAAGCTGGGGGCATATCAAAATCTCTGAAAAGTTGTCAGCTACTATTATGATATTTAGCATTCCCTAGCCCTGGCATGTGTCTATTTTTCCAAATGCGGCCGTATTATTTGTAGTTGGCCTTCAAGAAATAGGGTTTATACACTAACATATCATAAGCGATTATAGCTTATAGATGATAGCGAGTGGCTAGAGCCTTGCACTGAAAAACCTTGTACAATAGAACTTTTTATCCCTTGGTGGCATGGCTAACTCAGTACTATGCAGTACCATATAGATAAAATACTTTGATGTTGGTGCACAATCACTACCATTGATGAAGAGAAGCATCACAATTCTCAAAAAGGAAAAAACAAAGGAATGGTAATAAGGTCCACAAATGGCGCTATTTTTCAAAATGTTGACAAGGGATACAATAGGAGTACAACAAGTAAGTTTTGTCATTAAAAAAATCCCTATCCAAAACCCACATGCACCTAACAATTTTACTTTCTGGTAACTAACAAATTATATTACTTTCTAGGATAAAAAGGGTTGATGGGGGCAGAGCACCAATAACAAAAAAAAAAAAAGTATTTTTTTACAAAGTAAAAGAAGCAGCACTTATCAGTCTGCCATGGATGACATAAGCTTAGAACGCTAGACGACAAATCTTCCTGACTATTCTAGAGAAATCTGGACCACCCACCTAACCCTCCTCCTATGATCTGTTGGTTCTTTTGTATAATGTGGCCTTTATGATGTATTTTTTGTTCTTTATATTGCATGGTTTGAAAACATTTGATGATCAAGATGCCCCACCATATCACGTTCCCTGCCCAAAAAGCTGCATGTGTTTGGTAAAATGTCCACGTTGCACTTCTAAGCCTTCACCTCCAACATTTGTCTTTTCCTCTGCGAGTTGTGCATTATATACAATCCATAAATCCGTTCGAAGCAAAAAGAAGGTTCAGTATATTCTAACACTACATTGTGGCATATTTTATGCTTATTTAAGATCCTACTGGCTATTTCTTGTGAGTCCACTACATTGTGGCATATTTTACACTGAGTTAAGATCCTGTTGATTATGTCCTGTGATGTCGTACATTGCTGGATAAGAACTTCATCACCACTGGAGACTCATATAATGTCGTCATCAAAACTTTTAGCACACAACTACCAATCTCTTACCTAGGCATCCCAAATTGGATACTAACTAATAGCATCATTTGGGCTCAACGTATGGCCATTGCATCACAAAGTCCTTACTAAGTGAAATGGTCGTGTGAAAAAAACAAATGGGCCACGTGTTGACCGCACGTCCACCAATATGATACAATTCCCTCAAACATGGTACGTTAGCATTTTCTAATAATAAGCATGTGAAGGCATGCATCTACCATCAAGGCTAGCATTCTCTTGAGAATAAAAGTAGGTTGCATGTTGAATAAGTTGGTGATGTTCTTTACAATAGCCATGTGCGTTACATTAGAAAGTGCATTTGCATTATTATAGACCCCTAGAACTATACTAGATCCAATATGGAATAACCAATGTTCTAATGGGTAGTATGTTTAATAACGCTTTCAATTTTGGTAAAAAAGAATAGCTATTTTGGCTCTAACATAGTGCTTGTCTATCCCCTTTAACGACAATTCGATGGTCTAGATTGATTGCATTATAGTTAAAAGTGGTTTCTTATGTTAGAAAAATCCGCTTTTATGTGAAACTCAGATCATTAATTTCAAATATAGGAAATTATTTATTGAATAATAAAGAAAAGAAAATGTGTTTGTCATAGACTAAACTTTGATGCGCGCATCCACTTTAGTGATGATTTACAAAAATGTTGCTTGTAAAAGAGGAAAAGACAACCCTCACTACTCCACTCTCTTTTGGGAACATAATACTTCAAGGGCTCATTGTGATAAGCATTTTCCCTTCCGCTCTCTAGCTCTGATTTTACTCTCCCCAGTGTTTTCTCCCCTTTCTCTTTCTAACTCCTTCTGCTGTCTTTCTCTCTCTAGCTCACTTTCTATCTATACTCAAACTCTATGCAGGGTTATACCACATTCTCTCACTTGAATTTTCTTCCCTTCCTCTCTCTAACTTCCCATTTATTCTCTCTAGTGTTTTCTCCCCTTCCTCTCTCTAACTCCTCCTTTTGCTGCCTCTCTCTCTAGCTCACTCTCTGTCTACAATCAAACTCTATGTAGACTGTGCTATTTGAGTATACGACACTTCGTTTCTCAAGCTCTCCTTTTACTCTGTCTAGTGGTCTTTCTCTCTCTCATCTCTCTAGGATTCTATGCTACATTTTGTCACTCGAATTTTCTCCCTTCCTCTCTCTAACTCTCGTTTTATTCTCCCTAGTCTTTTTTCCCCTTTCTCACTCTATGCAAATAACATTAATTTGCGCATATGACATTTCACATTCTCTCACTTGAGTTTTTTCCCTTCCTTTTCATTGGGCGACTCCAGACACAAGTCCTCTCTGACATGAAGTTCCATGCTCAAGTACACACTGCCAAGGCTACTCATCACAATGTTCAACACCTCGAGCGCCCATGCATTGTCAAATTCACAGTATTTTGCATCAAAGGATGAAGCTGAAGGGCACTTCACACTATATGTCAATCATAACCTCACTCTGTGGCAACAGCAATCCTGCCGAGAAAAGCTAGCCTGCGAGCAGACTGAAAATATTCTAGATTTTGATGATCGGTATATACTGTGACCTTATAAAGAGATCCCTCTAGGAAACGTCTCCACTCCTCGAAAGAATCAACTATCGCCAACAACTCCTTGTCATAAATGGATTCGTTGATTTCAGCAGCCTGAAACTTCCGCGAGTGATCGGCAATCGGATGCAATTCATGGTCATCCCCCTCCTGTGACAGGATACCACCAAGAGCAAAATCAGAAGCATCTGCTTCGACAACATATGGTCGTAAAGGATCGCATGAGTAAGAACTAGTGTCGCGGTGAAAGCATGATTTAGAGTAATGAAAGCAGATTCTAATTCCACACTCCATTCAAATGGCACGTCCTTATCCGTGAGGCATGTCAAATCCCCATGGATCTCACCCACTCAAATTTAACCCCGTAGTTAGACTAGCTGCCAAGAGATTGTCAATTTCATTTTTGACTCGGTTACGGTAGTTTGGGTTGGGATGTACTGTCGTTGCTAAATGGAACGTGACTTTAAATTGTTGGAAATAGAGAATTCTCCCAAATATTTTTTGATGCCACACAAAATCCATGTAACTTCAAGGAAAGATATGTTTACATTTGTTAAAGAGTTTAAGAGCAATAATGGGGTAGGGAGGCTTGAGACTTGTTGTCAGACTCACTGGTTGCTTAATTCCAAGACCAATAACTTTAACTTTAGGTGTTTGAATGTGTGGAATGGCATTTTCATCTGTGACTTTATGAGCTCCAGGATGCAGAGGAGTATGATAGCACTTTGTGTGATGAAGAGCAAAGGCTATGTCATTAATAGGCTACAGGGGGGCATCCATGTTCATGAGGAGAACAACTTTTATGGATGTATCTAATAGTGTATCTTGGATTTGCATATCTATTGTTTTCATTTGATTATAGGGCGTCAAGTAAGGATCAACCAACATAGCGATGGCAACATTCGTAGATATGCAAAAGCCTTGAGTTGTGGATTCTTGCACTTGATACACGGGTTGTACATTATCTGAGTCATTGTCTGAGAAAGTAGGCGTAGCATGCTCAATTGAGAGAAGTGTTCGTGTTTCAACATCCATGATGGTATTGAGATTGTTATCTTTGTTAACTAATTGATCATGTTCCCAATAGTAAATACTATTTTCTTTACGTAGGAAAGGGTGGCCAACTAACATTTCATAGTCGCTTAGATCCTCTCCTACTTTTAAAGAACAAAGTCAAGGAGAAACTTGAGATTATTAATGTTGATTGTAAGTTCTTGAGTCATGCCTTGCAGGCTCATGATGGACCATTGGCAAGCTTGATGTTATAAGGAGCTTATAAAATTGGTTATGAAACTTACCAAGTAATAAGATTGATAGTATTTTTGCCATCAATTTAAATATAACTGATCTACGCTTGCATGAACAATGGGTATTGAAGTTGCTACTGCCCCAACCAACATGGTAGGTAGAGGAATTTGTCCATGGAGAATGGGACAACTGTGAGACTAAGAGGAATTTTGATTTTGGATAGTTCCTCCTAGAGTTACAAGGGAATGCTAGTAGTAGTACTAGAAGTTTATGGTGGTGATGGAGTAGTGGGTAGTACGGCCGACACTTCTTCCATAAGTTCGATGTTGTCAGCAATATTTGGATAAATCCTTTTGTTGGAAGGCATAGGAGTAGGTTCTACCCTTGCTAACTTTTGTTGGGCTCATGTGGTTGTGAGATGGGAAGCTGTGTTATGTGCTTCCATATTTTGTTGGAGATGACGAGATCATGTTGGTCTTGCTTAACACTAGAGTTGTCCCATGATGGACAAAAAATGGTCCATTTGCAATGTTCACTTTACAATTTGTATAAAATCAACGGCACAAAATCTATTTGAACCCTTCCTAAGAGTTTATATATGGCAGTCATACTCTACTAGAAAAATATCTAAAGTTATATACACCTCCATTCTTGTAAGTTATGCTCTAACAAACTCAGGGGGGTCAAGTACCAAAAGATTCATGTTTAAATAAAGTCAAACTATTTCGACAAAAAAAAAAAATTTAAATTTTTTGATTACCATGATATTTTTCTACACGAGATAGAGAAAGAGACACAGAAAACCACATGTCAATCCAAAGTCTGTGAAGAAAGATAGAGCTATTCAAACATGACAGGGTCAAAACTGCTTTCTGCCTCCTCAGAACCAATTATGGTTCCCAGAAGGCAGTTGTAGTTTAATTATAATAACTTTTACAAGGAAATGTGTTTTGAGCTAATATTTGATATATAAGCAATTGACAAGTTCCTCCATCCCATAAAAATATTGGCTGGCCTTGATTTTGATATTTGGGCTTTCATTTTTTATCTCAATTTTAGGGAACTTGTAATAATGATTAATATTTCCGCATATAGAGCAAAAATTAGTCTATGATGTCCTCTAAAAAATCATAGTATGAAAGTTCAAAATGATATGAAACCAATGCAAAAACAAGCTCATTAAAAACGCAAGACATGCTCATAAGAAATCAAGAAAGGTTTCTGTATCTGGGCCCATTGCTGGTTCATAGATCCATTGAAAATAAATAACTTCCTTATGTTAATCGATCTCAAGTTGAATTTTGGGATATGAATAGCTTCTAATTTACTCGAGTAATTGAAAATATTTGTTGAGCATAACCTTGAGATTTGAATTTATTACAGCATTAACTTCAAATATGTCTTCTATGTTTATTCTAGATTTATGCCTCGAGATATGACTTTGAAGAGTCACACTCTCAAAATGTCCCATTTTATAAAATCAATGCAAAAAAGTTCAAAGAAAAATATGAAAGTTTATGACCATAAAAAGTCAAGTTAGACTACTATGTGCAGTTCCACTGCAGACCATTATTGGTCCACAGGACTGGAAGTTTAAAAATTAATAGAGGCAACATCTTAATCAATTTTGATCCCAACTTTGGAATAAAGATTATACGTACAGTTCTCTATAGGATAAAATTGGTTGGTTAGATGAGCTTGCATAATTTGAGGGCAATGTTTAAGCACAAACAACTGTGAATTTATATTGTACTTATTCACCAATTGAATCTACATGGACTTCCACTCACACCTTTCAAAAATTATATTATTAAATGTAAGAAACCATGGTATTTAGGGACAAAATTGATAGCGCTAGAGAGAGATATATGCTCTATACAATTGGTCCAATTATGGACCATAAATGGTCCATGCTTAATTATATTCGTATCTTCCAAATAATACGTTATTTCAATATGAAAATCGAGAGTTATATTGCAAAGGAAGGCTCGCATTCATGAAAAATATAGTGTACATGAAAGATGACCTATATGTAACATTATCTTACTAAAACTCCAATGCTTTGTAGCAGCAATAGATATACCAGTTTTATACTAGTAAGAAATGACTATGTTTCTCCGTCTTTTTTTGCAAGAAGGCCACACAACCTATATAGTAGACCTATATATATATGTCCCTTGTCATATTATTGAACCATTTGGAAGGTTTATTTGGAGAATTATAGCATGTTCTCTACAAAGCTGAGAAAGATGCATCAAAGGTCATGTGGTGTAATTATTGATTCTCATAGTTAAACTTTAAGATCTTCACTTTCATTCATCAATAAACATCACTAACTATGTAAATGCTCAGTCTTCAGCGTATAACTTTGGAATTAACTCAAATTTTTAACCTCTAATGTGTTAATCCTGTGGCTGTACATCATCTTTAAATCTAGTTAATTGCATGGTTAAACCCTAATTACACTATATGCAAGTTGATAGAGTAATTTTCTATATAGATATAAGTAGAATGCATCATTCATTACCCTCGTGATACTTATAGATGGTGATTTTGGAGGATTTTAACATATAATTTTGTCCAAAATTCTGTATAAGAAATTCTCTATTAAATTTGGAAGTCGATATAACTTATGAACACTCCAAACAAATATGACATTGTACTTCATATAGTTAACAACTCATGGCCACAAGAATTAAGCCAAAACTTGTAATAATAAGAGAGAAATAATTCCTAAACCGTAAGCAGCATTTTTGAACCAGGGATGTTAGATGATAGCAACCAAAGCTGAAAACATACAAATCAATGTGTCCTATCATAGATAGCAAGCACTTCCAATTTTAACAAGGTTTAGGTCTGCTTATGGTAGGAAAACTCAAGAATGCATTACGATCAAGGTTGCAACCGCCAAATTCTCTAAAATTTGGACAATCACCACAGCATATAGGTCAGTTCATTGGTCGTGAGATTCTCCAAGATCATTAAGAATCAAGTAAAGATTGATATGGCAGTGATATATTGTAAAATTGAAACTTCTATTCTCATATATAATGGTTTAAGTGGCAGTGGGTCAACTGGATCAATTCTGGTCCATGGAGCAGGAATGGTCCCCGGGACAACTCTAGTGTTAAAATGAATTGATTGATTTGCTGAACTTTTGGGTAATGTCGAGATTATGTTATTGGGTATGATTCTATGCTAACGAGGGCCATTGTATTTGTTTGGGAGTGCAGGTTCGGGAACTCACTGAAGACAACCCTCTGTGAGGACCGTGGATCTAACAGAGAGTCCGGGGGGACTATGTCACGATTTTGCAAGAAGAGAAGAAGAAGAAGAAAACAGAACAAATGAGAGGAAAATGATAAAAGCTTCCTTGATATCAATGATGAACATACATGAGCTCTCAATAGAGAAGAACTGAAAGGAGACAAGACTCAAAACTCATCTTGAACTCATGTGCGAGCTCTAGTCATATATATAGTAGTACAATGGCCTTGGGGCCCAATATAGACACTGAACTGATCTCTGTCTCGACTCCTCGGAAGGAGGCCCCTGATTCTGGTGGTGAATGTGGGCGGTGCCTCTTGAAGTGCCTAGAATCATGCCGACGCCGACGCTGGGATGATGGGCCACTTGTCCGAAAGCTGCCTCTGATAGGCTTTGATCAAGGTGGTTCCGCTTGGTCTTCTCTGAGCCTTTGATGGCTGACCCGGGGTCACCGAGGATCCTTGAGCTTGACCTGGTCTGTCAGAGGATGAATAGTCCCGCACTGTGAGGCACAGACTAACACTCCCCCACCAAACGACACTCGTGAGTGAAGAAAAGGAGGAAGGGTTTCGAGGGCTGAAGCCATCTGCTTTGAAAGTGATCCTCACGGAGTGAGGACGGGCACCATTATGGTATCGCCAATGAGATCCCGGGCGTGTTTGAAGAGCGTGAGGAGTGTTGTGGCCAAGGGCGTGATCTCGCATCAATAAGAAAGCGAGATCGCACTCCATGTCTTCAAGGGCAAAGATGGGCGCCCTCAAGAAATGAACCGACATTCCATGAGGAGGCAGTCCGAGGCCAAAGGCACCGACAATCGCATTCGGATTGCAAAGAAAAATGGGACGCCGCCGATTTAAGGAGCCGAAAGCAAAATGCATTTGAGAGCAAGACAAAACCTCGCTTGAAGATGGATCAAGGATCGTGAGGTGGTGGCATTCTCGCAAGAAGGTGTCAAGACCATGAAGCGCATCCGCCGCGGCCGCTGCCAACCACGCCATTAGCAATATAGATCCACCGTGGTGGTATCCGTGAGTGGCACCTTCTTCCCAATGTGAGCGGGCGAACAAAACGCGGATCCCACCGAGATCCGCCGAGATCCGAGGTGGAGTCCATCCGCATGACCATCCATGACCTTGGTCCAAAAGGGGAGGCGCAATCGAAGTCAGAACCTGGGGCGCGGAGGTACGCCTGGGGAAGCATAGGGAGAAGGAACCATGCCCGTGGGCGGGTTGCCGAGCCGGCTCCCCGAATTGACCGACAAGATCCGGATCAAGAGCTTGACACCAACGATCCCAAAGAGAAGCAGAGAGTTGAGAGTTGACAGAGGGCTATCCCATCCCGGGGGACCGCCTTGCTATCCAACAGAGCCCGTAATTGATTATAACCCCGCGAGGTGCCGATATAAATTTGTGCATAGGGAAGATCCTCTGGATGTCCTAGATACTTCCTTATTCATTGCCCGCCGCTCGCCAAGCCGAGAGATAAATGATTGGCAAGCTCGTGCATGTACCCCTGATGAAGAGTGTGGGTCCGAGCATGATCCGCAAGATATGGATTGTTATCCCGAAGCAACCATTGCACAGTGGGGTCACCCCGAAAGAGTCGGGCGCGGCCCATCTCTCGAAGTGTTCCCGTGTATCACCCGATAGAAATCATGAAATATGTAAGCCATGGGCTGAAACAACTCAAGGTGATAAAGTCCGGATCGGCACGTTGTAGGAGATCAAAGACCAAAAGGGCACAAAGATAACCCTTTGTCTTCAATGGAGAGTTCGCCAACCAAGAAAATCAGCAAGTGCTCGGGGAATATCCACAGTCCATCTCGCCGCATGCCACTGAAAAGGAAGAGGTGGCGGCGAAAGCAACCACATAATCGTGATAGCAGGAAGGAACCGGGAAGTCAAAAGGCATTCTCTAATAATGGCGTATGGCCGCCAAGTTTTGCTTTGAGCCTCATCGCCAGATCAATAGCTTGCCGCAGCGTTGTTCAAGATCACGGATCCGGTTGTCCTTTCTAGCAAAGAAGCGCGATTGGTCACGGACCCGCTTCGAAAGTGTTGACCTGGGAGGAGGATTGCCCCGGAGTATTGAGACGGGCTAAGCACCCAATCTCCGCGCCATCAAGAATCTTCGCTTCGCACTCTCGTAAGCTGATCTTGAAGAGAGGTGAGCCGAGAGGTCCGTGGTAGAAAGCCGAGCCGCCAAGGAGGCAATTTGAATGTCCCCGCCTCAGAAGGTTTTGAACTTGAGTGCTGAAATTTTCACAAAGTTCTGAGTACAAGGCGCTGAGCTTGGCAATATCTCAAGGCCCTTGGTACCCGTGAGAGCTTTTTGGACTTGTTGTGCTCCAATAAATTCTGAATTTCTGATTGAGCCGAGCCCTGCTGATCCGCAAGTTGGCTGACTTGATCCCTGTGCACTTTTGAGATCCGTAGATGAGCCCGTAAGAGAGCTCCATGCTTGTCTTGAAGTTTGGCCTCCAAAGTTGCAACTTGGGCAAAGGGCGCCTTGAAGGTCCCTGCACCGCATCGAGGGCCTCTAGTGCCATTTGAACCCCGCTCATAAGAGCCGCCTTGGGATTCTTGTAACTTGAGAACAAAGCAGCTTGAGCATCCCGCCGATAATCGATACAACAACCGACGAGGGTGTTGTGGTGGTGGAGCCGGCTGCTGCCCGGTTTGTGATGTTTGGGAAAGATGGTGTGAACCGGATGGTGTAGCCGAGGAGGAGACAAAGGACATGGGTGTGCGGATTTTGGACATGACCAAAGGGAAGAAGGGCGGAAGTGCCAACTCCTGCTAGTCTCAGGGAAGGGACCGCCGAGTGGAATTATGAGAATTTTGTGGTGTGGGAGGGAAGTAATGACGATGAGGGCTTGAAGGTGGCCTCCCACGTAAAATTTCAGAAATGGAAGTGGCACCCCTCGGCGGTCCACTTCTTGGAGAAGACGATAGAACATCAATTGGGGCCAATCTATGTGGTGGTTGGAGTGTGTAGCAAAGTGATGACCATGTTATAGAAAGGCTTATTGATATGGGTGTTCTTGATAGAATACCCAAGGAACTTGCGCCACGTAAACTTAACAAAGGTTTCGTGGAGGCTTGTCGATATTGGTCGACGATGCACATTGGCATGATAAGGAGGTGCACCAAACTCGCGACATCTAGATCCCGTGATGGCGCACCATGATAAACAAGGGGTTTGCAAGGGAATATGAAATACCCTAAAAATCAAATGTTGAGTCACCGAAATGGTGGTGCCATCGACCACACGCTGGTGTATCCATGCGGGCCGTTAACGATATTGGCGATGAACCGCCAGCTTGGTCGATTTGGAGCCTAAGTTCCATTTGAGAGAATTCAGAAAAGCTTTTGTCGCTCAAATGACTTCTTTATTTGGGCCAACAAGGGCTTCACCTGAAAGTGGGCTAAGAAGGATACGACTCAAAAAGAGCCGGATCCTTGGGAGCAAGAGTTTGAAGTGTAGAAAATCTTGGTGCAGCCATGGTAACGATTTGCGTAAACGAAGAGTGATTCAAAGGCGGAGGACTAAAGCCAAGCACCTGAGGACGGCTACGCAGAGGAACTAAAAGGTTTTAGGGCTTAATAACCGAGGCTTAAGAGGTATGATGAGGGCTTAAACCGAGCCGCTGATGGTGCCAGTGTCGAAAGATGCCAAGGAGTGTATTGAGAGGCAAAATTTGGCTAAGTCCCCAAAAACGAAGGGAGAAGCAATGAACGGCGGTGAGGATGAGACGGAGAGAAGGATCGATGTGACAGTGGCCAAAGGACACATATTAATTGTTGACGGGTATGAAAAGAAGCAAGGGCATTTAATGCAAAAGCAACTCGGCGGGATATCATGAAAACGAATGTGTCGAGAGTACCGCTAGATTTGGCGCGGGAGAAAAGATTCTCAATTTAGAAAGAGCCTTGCATTGCAAACACGCTGGCTAATTTCTGATTGGTCCACGCCGACAAGGAGTTCCTCTGCTTGGCTATATAAGACGAACCGAGGGAAGCTAAGACATCCGATGGCGCCGAGCATGGCCGCCGCCGGTTTGAATGAAAATTGCACGATGCCCACCAACCGTCGAGTGGATCACCCGTAAAATGAACTGTCTCGATCTTCGGGCGCCGCCACAACCGCGGCATTCGAATGGATGGTTGGTGCCCGGATGGCTGAACATCCCCAACCTATGACCAACGGGATGGAGGTGGTTCTCGCACCTTCGCCGACCCCCCGGAAAGCGTAACCTCTACCATCTCCTCTCAAGATCACCTCTCGCCCAACCCCGAGTAGAGGGTTTTTCCTCTTAGGTTTTAGTAGATAGGGCTCGAGTCCGCTTTTGTATATAGGGCGCGCCTATAGCGAAATAGCCGGGCAAAGGCCCGCATTTTGTAAAAATATCCACTATAATATAATATGCCGCCTTTCTAGTCACTTTCGGGTGTTTGCTTCTTGAACCAGATCGCTTGTTGATTGTCGCCAGGTGATGAAATGTTTTGAGACGAAAACCATTAACCAATGTAGGTAATGGAGTGCCATCTAACTCGCCAGCTTGAAAAACGCTGGGTCTAACCACTTGAACAATTTGATAAGGGCCAAGCCAACGAAACTTGAGTTTACCCGAAAAATTTTGTACTGAATCATAAAGAAGAACCAAATCGCCTTCTTTGAATGTTTTTGTCTTCGACGCTTGTCATGTAAAGATTTTTGCAACTCGCTGTCCATGAAGAACACGAATATAAGCATCCCTTCAAGTTCATCCAACCGTTTCTAATTGATAGACCCTTTCTTTGAGTGCAAAGCAGGGGATTATGAGCAAGAGCCAGCTTGAAAACGGAGTGTTGGAAGGATGTATTCAAACGGCATGAGAGCTTCCCCGACCATAAACCAATTTAAAAGGAGGTGACCTGTAGCAATCTTGAAACAAGTATTGTAGGCCCAAAGAACAAGAGGGAAGTTTTGTGTGCCAACAGCAGCGGGAGCGCCACAAATTTTCTTTGAGAATGGTGACCGTGAGTTTTGTTGGTGCTTTCGCCAAACCATTACCTTGAGGATAGTAAGGTGTGCTCTTGTGATGATGTATCGAGATAAATCCGGCCACCTTTGATAGTATGATTGATGAAATGGACACCACGATCACCGACCAGCCCGCGGGGGCAGCCGAATCGCGATAATTTGTTGATAGAGGACCCTAGTCGTGTTTGCCGCAGTTGTTGTCCCGAAGTGCACAAGCTTCCGCCCATTTGGTAGCGTGAGTCGCTGAGAACCAGACGTAACGCACGGGTGTGCCGCCAGAGAGGATCTATAGGTCCCACAAAGTCCATTCCCCATTTGCCAAGGGAAGTGGCGCGGGCGACGGGTGTCAAGGGAAGAGCCGCCACGGGTCGGGGCGCCCCACCACCGGCAAGCGCCACACGCGGCGGGCGTATGGAGCATCTTTGAAGAGCGTGGGCCAAAAATACCCAAATAGAAGGATTTTGGCGTCCGTGGGTGTCACCATGAAAATGACCACCACCTAGCCCTTGATGAGCTTCTCGAACAATATCCGAACTTCATGAGGTAGAACACAAATGGGCCGGCTGATGGTGTCCTTACCCTTTTTGTAGAGATGTCCCGCAACCATGGTGTAGTCACCTTTACCTTCGGGAGAAATTGATGGCGACGGATTGTCGCCAAGGTGAGAGAGCCGCCTCGCCTTCCTCGGGTGGAAGAGCACCGTGGAGGAGGTACCGCTGAAAATCATGGAACCAATGTGGTGTTGCCGCGACTAAAAAGAGCCGAAAGCATCGTGAAAGGCGCCCGAGACTCCAGCTGAGGGATCATCCGTGGATGCGAAAGATAATCCGATCTACATGAGATTTGGCTCTTTTTATGAACAATTTCAAAAGGAGCAAATTTTGAGAAGAAGGACCCAACGAAAGCAATGCGCCCGTGGGCGGGACTTGTTGATCAAATAAAGGAGTGCTTGGTGGTCCACAAAGAACTTGATTTGACTGCCCAAAAGGTAGTGACGGAAGCGCTGGACACGTAAAATGAGACCCAAAGCTTCACGCCTGCGGGCGTAATAGTTGCGCCGCCAGAATTGAGTTTTCTCGGCCGGGCGAAGCGATTTGGTTTGTCGGGCAGCGCATCATATTCTTGAGAAAGAACAGCCCAATAGCAAACGCCGAGACATCTACATGAACATGAAAGGGCTTGTCCCATTGAGGAGGAACAAGAACCGGTGCCCGAGTAAGCAAAAGCTTCACCGTTGAAAGCAAAGATCCGCCGGGAATTCCAAGCCCGTGGATTCGCCACCCGTGAGTTTATGAATGGGATCCGCAATGGCTCGCTAGTCCGTGTATGAAGGTGGAGTAATAATTGACCTTACCCGTGAAAGAGCGCGTCTCCTTGATATTGGCCGGTGCTTGAGCCTTGAGCACAATAACCGATTTTTGGCAGATCTCGGGGTGATACCGCTTTGGTCGACAACATGGCCTCAACGTAACACCGTGAGGTGACGAAAAGGTGCATTTCTCGTGATTGAGACTAATGCCTGACTCATCACATTTCTCGAAGACGAAGTTCCAATTTATCCAAATGGTCAGCCATGGAACCGTGAGGCGCGAGAAGTCATCTTGAAAAATTTGCAAGAAGGGATTTTCCTTCATGAAATCATGAAAAACCGAGAGCATGATGCTGAAACGCTGATGGAGAGTTTGATAATCCAAAAGGAACCACCTTGTAGGCAAAAAGTGACTTCACCTGGTGGTGAAAGTAGTCTTGAGTTGATCGTATTCTTTGATTGAGATCCGATTGTAGCCGAAAACCATCCATGAAGGAGTACATCTCATGTCCAGCCCACCTCTTCCGTAACCCCGGTCCGTGAAGGGAAGTGGAAAATGATCACGCCCGCGGCCCGATTGAGTTTCCTGAGTCCACACGCACGCCGATCTTACCATTGTGTTTGAGGGCAATGACGATGGGGCTCACCCATTCGTAATGTTTGACCTCATAGATCAAACCCGCAGAAGGAGTTTGTCAATTTCCGCCTTGACGCCATCACTGTAATTAGGGTTGAGCCTGCATCGCCGCTGCTAAACCGGGTCGCGCATCGATTTGGTAGGAATGGTGAGTTCCCCCAAGCTTTTGTGATTCCCCAAGATCTCTCGGTGAACTCCGTGCTAAAATGTGTTTGAATTTTTGAATGAGCTTTGACGGCCCCGTTACGATAAGGGGCCTAAGATTTGGCACAAGAATGCGACAAAGTTGATTGTTGCCCACGCCCACAATCTCGACTTCGAGTCCGAATATGGGGTATTACTTCAAGATCCCGACAATGTGTGCGAGGTTGAGCATAACCGATGCGGGCACTTTGCGTGGTGAAAAGAGGGGGTTGCCGAAGTTTCATCCAACAGAGGTTGCTTCATGACAAAGCGTACATCAACAGAGTTGCGTGAGGTTCAAAGATCCGAAAAGTGATCAACACGTTGATTCGATTGCAAGGAGCCGTAAGGGTCAAGCAAAGCAGCCACAATACCGTCCCCGATCAAGAGTCATTTCTCCCCAAGGATCAAAGATATTCGGGTAGGATGACGAGGCGCACTCGCAGTGGAGCCCCGAACTTGATAAATATTCTCGAGCTTCTTCGTAACTGCGGTCCGAGAGAGGGTTCCGTGATGTTCAATGTAAATGATCCCGCCTGCTTGCAAGTCCATGGTGGCATTGAGGTGACCATCGATGACTAACCGTGTCCGTGGGCCCAAGAATGGATACTCTTGGGCTGGCGAAAAAGGTCCGCCGACCAACATTTCATAGTCACCGGATCTTCGCCAGCCTTTCCAAACCCAAATTCCATGGGGAAGCCGAGATCACCGATGTTGATGTGAAGAAGAGGTGTGACGCCTTTGAGGTCGCGCGGATATGGCCATTAGCCAACTTGATGTCATATGGGGCACGAAAGAGTTGTGTGATGCCCATTTGTTTGCGGAGTTTATCCGATGAGATTGATCAAGCTTACCTCCATCTATTTGAACATGGTTGACTTGCCGATTACCCACCGTGGGCATGGACCGGGGTGTAGAGGTAGCCACGCCCCAACTAAAAACAAAGCTTGGGAGTGGTAACCGGTCCTTGAGAGCGTGACGAAGTTTCAAAATGGTTGCCAAACTTAAAGGAATTTTGATCTTGGCTAGCTCCTCTTGGAGTTCTAGAGGCACATGAGAAAAAGGATCTCCTGGTTCCACCGGTGCCGGAGTGCGTGGTAGTGAAGCAAAGAACTTTTTTGTAAGTCAACCTCCGCAGCAATATTGGGATACGCCCGAGAGCGGAGGTTGAGATGTGGAAGGTGTATCTTGTCTTTGTTGAGCTCGGTGGTGGCATGAACATTTGCCAATGTGCGCCTTCAAAGAGCTTGCATGAGGTTCAAAATGCTTTGGCTTAACTTTTGGCATGACATGTGGCATGAGCTTTTCCAAGTCGCGCAAAGTGAACCTTTTTTTCGCCCTCATGAGGAATGGTGTCAACCGCAAAGGCAGTGTTGCGGCCATTCGAATAATGGTCAAGGGACGCGATGCCTTGGTCCGGGCGTGAAACTAAACCAACCCAATTTGACGGCCCGGACCGAGGATTAAGTGCCTGGAAAATTTCCTCCCCGTGCTTGTTGATCCACCGAGGTTGATTTGCCGGAGCCGGTTGATAGCGCGATTGCCGAGGCGCTCTTGGTGGCTTCTAAGAACCGGTCTCGCCTTGTTTGCCATTAGCAATCCAGAAGTTGGTAAGCCGCGAGGCGGACCGATGTGGTCCGATTTGTGCCGTGAAGTCGCACCTAACTTGTGGAAGTTGAGGACACGCCGCGGTGGTATGACCCCATTCTTGACAAAGATAACACCGAAGCTTTAGAAGGATCAAAAGGAGTAATGGGGTTGGGTCCCCGCTGTTGCTCCCCGCTGTCGATAGAGTTGAGTGGGTTGCACCGGGCGGTGGTCACTGATATAGTGCGATTGTTGCCGAGGTGTGGTTTGCACTTGATAAACCATTTTGTTGCGAATCGGTGGGGATGAGTGCGAAAGTGCACTCTTCCGCGGGCATGATTGCACATGTTGCATCGCTTGCAATGAGGCGGGCCATTGGTGGAGTTGCACTCATTTGCCAAATGGCCTTGGTATTTGCAAATATGGCACCAGACCGACCGCTACCGGTGGATTAGCGCGGTTGAGGCTGAAACAACCGTGCCTGCGGAACCATGACAGTGGAATGAACGGAGCTCTTGAAGAGCCACGCCGGAGGAAACATTGACCGAAAGTGATTGACAAGAGGTCGATAGCCTCGCCCAAAGTCTTGGGACGCAGTATTCACCATGAGTCGAATAGCCGGAGGAAGTCCTTGGAGAAACCGCACCAAAAAATCCGCTCGCGGGGGGTACTCCTTGAGCTTACTTAGCGTAATGTGAAGTCGATCCGCAAAATCCCGCGCACTCGCGGGCTCTTGTTGAAGTTCATTGAGTTGCTTGAGATGAAGTTGATCATCATCCGTTGTCCCATAATGAGACGTAAAAAGCGCTCGCATTTCGACCGGGTCTTGTTTCCAATGGCTTTTGTTGGACATGAGCCATTGATGAGGAGAGCCACGGGTGGTGGAAAAGATGTGGAATTTCAGTTGAGGTTGCGCATGACCATTTAGGACAAATAGAGCCTCAAATTCTTCCATGTGGGCCCCGAGCACTTTGGTCTAAGGGTTTGCCTTTCGTGTTGCCAAAGGTGGGATAAGTCGGGCCAAAGTCCGAAGGTAGATGTGAAAGTGCTTGGCTGGACAGAACAAAGATAGTGAGGATATTGAGGTTGAGTTGGATGTGGCATGGTGCCCGGCGACCCCGATGAAGGGGTGATCGGTTGAGGAACCGAAGTTGCTTGAGCATTGGTTTTGAGATCTGTAAGGTTGTAAACAGTGAAGGGCAAAGGGGAAATGTAGGGAAAGGATATTCCCGGTAGGCTTAAAGAGACTTGTGGATATCCTTGCCACCCGGAGATGATGGTTGTGAAGGAAGAGGCGCATGGCCCAAAGAATGATGGATGTAGGCATGTTCAGGTGTATGAAAGTACTGCTTGAGAAGGTTGAGCCCCGATAGGGCTCCCCGGATAGTGATGAGGTGGATCAGGTTGTGAGCAATGTTTGCACGCTAAAGGAACGGGGACGAGATTGACACCACGAGGGGTTGGTGGCGCCGACCCGAGCTTAGACCGAAGATGGCCTCCCTCTATGTCATAAGCGTGATCCATACATGTCGCATGACAGTTTCGACCTACCGATGGCTTCGCCAAGCGAGGCCGCCCGAGAAAGGAGTTCTTCCGGCATGAAATTTAATGCGGAACATGGCTACGTAATAAGTAGGATGGAATCGCACCGGCAACAATGGCCATGCTGTTTGGGGTCCGGGTTCGAACTCCGAAGACTGACCCTCTGGAGGACCCGTGGATCTAACAAAGAGTCCGGGGGACTATGTCACGCTGGGATTTGCAAGAAGAGAAGAAGAAGAAGAAAAACAGAACAAATGAGAGGAAAATGATAAGCTTCCTTGATATCAATGATGAACATACATGAGCTCTACAATAGAGAGAAGAACTAAAGGAGACAAGACTCAAAACTCATCTTGAACTCATGTGCGAGCTCTAGTCATATATATAGTACAATGGCCTTGGGGCCCAATATGACACTTCGACCGATCTCGGTCAATTCTCGGAAGGAGGCCTGATTTGGCAGGAATGTGGGCGGTGCCTCTTGAAGTGCCCTAGAATCATGCCGACGCCGACGCTGGCGGTGGACGGGCCGTCCACTTGTCCGAAGGCTTCTCTTGATAGGGCTTTGACAAGCGTGGTCTCACGCTTGGTCTTCTGGAGCCTTTGATGGCTGACCCGTGGTCGACTGAGGATCCTTGAGCTTGACCTTGTACTGTTGTATGCATGAATAGTCCTGTACCGTGAGGCCACAGATCAATAACAAGATTAGCAAGCCAATCAAATTGGAAGATTTCACTAGAGGAACATCTGCTAGATCTATTTGAGAGATAAGCTTGTAGATCTGTTCTTGTGCATTAGGTGTTGAAGTTACTAAAGCTTGGCCTTAATTAATGGGCATAATCTGTTATTGTGAGGGTGGGGTTGGAGGACAACTCCTAGATGGTCGTGGTTCTTATTTTTCATTAGGAACCTATAGTTGGTAGGTTGTGTCATTAGTTCCTAAAATCTGAACTTCAACTTGAGGAAGGACAGGACAAATGCTATTGGGTATGTCCCTGTTGATGATAGGTGTAACATAAGACTTTTAAGGATCACAAGTGTCGCACGATCGAGACGATAATAATGATTGATGTTGATAAGATCACTAAGGAAGGAAAGATGGATGGATAGATTTTTAACGTCCACAGAGACCAAATTGGCCATGGGACTCAAACAATAAAAGGGGTATGGAAATCTAAAAAGTATAAAGAAAAAGATAATGCTAATGCTAATAGGGTGGGAGTGGCAAGACCTGGTCATCCTCGACATCTTTTGGTTTGGTTTCATGATGCTCTCAGATAGCATGGTACAAGAGGACCTCTCTCCTCTTCAATTGTATAACCGTAAGGAAGAGCTTTCAGGGCAGCCCGCCTGCAAGAGAAATGGGCAGTGTACAGGGGAGGCGCACCAATCATTCTAGATTAATGGCCTTCCAATCCTTGGACTGACTATGTCTAGATAATTTAAGTAGCATAGAC
>JAJEKV010000872.1:0-73718 GCA_021234155.1 Isoetes taiwanensis | reverse complement strand
CTCCTCATAGACATGATCGAGACAATCCAATATCGACCAAAAAGACTAAGCAGAATAATGGCAGCCTGTATATATATGCGGATCTCTGAGAATAAAATACTTGCGATGAAAACACAAAGAAATAGAAGTGTAGATACCTTTTGAAGCACATCGGCATCTGCAGAGCCTACAGAACTATATACATAATTAGAATGGATGGGCGATGATAATACATATGCTCGGGGTGCATCATCCTTTATCGCCAGCTGCACCGAAATGAAAAATATCTTTTGCTTCTTTTCATAATCCATATGCCAATGTCACTTTTATATGTATTCCTATGAATGCCGAAAACACCTTCATAAAATCTTATGTTATAAAACTTCGGTTTTTTATGCCTTGAGACATTATACACTTCATGCTAAGGGAGGTCTATATCTTGGCTTGATATCGTCATGATGTTGCTCTATTTTATTTGGATAAATCACGAAGAAATGATGAAGATCGTAGAATAATGACAAACCTTTTTCCTCGATGACTCTCCCCTAATGACAAATGTAAATAGATCCCTAAGGATGGTTGTCGACCACGAATGATGATTCTTAGGGTAATATCAATGGTATCAATGGTTTGAGCCGCGATCCCATTGGCAGATCAATTTTCTTGCAGTTCCAATCGGCAAAATAACCTTCCGTCGCAAAGGTCATCCCGGAAAAGAGTTTAAATTAATGTCCTAGGTGTTTTCTCTATTTTTTCTTAGTCATGATCCTCCCCAACATAAAGGATATAATGCAAACTTCCGATCAATTTTGATATAGGAAAGTGCCATAAGATTTATCTATCATCCGGTAGCATTTATTGAGTAGTGTCATTGGCACCCTTCATATATTGCAACATCACCCTAAAGAGGTGAGGCAATACCCGGGTTGTTAACAAATCCCAAAGGTAACCTTCGATTATACTCCTCCCGGCCCGGATGAGAATCACGATCTCAGTCTAGTTCTCCTATCGATTGTTGGATCTTGGATTCATGTCTTATATGAGCAGTTAAGGAATCTTACTCATTAAGAAAGTGTAGGACCCCGACTACCATCGATCTTCACGGACTCCATGTTCACGGGTTCAACGCCTCGTTGTGAAAGTGGCCATGCAATGTAAAGTGGTGAGGCGGGGACCCATCTGGGTGTGTTATGAAGTGTCACATGTCAGATGGGATGCTCTTTGCCTTGTGGCGTGGCGTTAAAAATCTCTTCTTCTTCTTCTTCTTCTTCTTCTTCTTCTTCTTCTTCTTCTTCTTCTTCTTCTTCTTCTTCTTGTTTACATTTACATCCAGATATACACTATACAATGCAAATTTACATTATATAGTTTCATTCAAATGCAAACAACCCAAAATATCCACCACGGTTTTAAACCGGGCCACATGAGCACTCTTCAAACCATTAAACCTTGTAAATTTATGTTCATATAATTTCTTACATCTTTAATATCCATAATACTATTGAAATCATTCTCCATGTAAAAACTACAATGTTGCATGTTTAATCAACTAAATTATCCTTTTTAAAGTAATATGTTTAATCATATTAATATTAATCATGTCAACATATTCATCAATAGAAGTCTTCCACAATTTTGAATTCAAAACTTCATTATATATCATAACAATCTACCATTTCTCAAGCGTTCATATATGATCAAACCTTTGTTCAATCTTTTCACATACAATCATTGTTCAGCAATAAATTGGTATTGGATAGATCTCACCATGTTTCATTATCATTTTAGGAGCTCTTTGGATCCACGTTTATGATGCACCATAGAAGCTCATTGGTCTTCATGCATCCTCCATTGTAACTCAAACCTTTGAAAGCAAATCGGGGATGATGTTTTGGTTACTGCACCCAAACAATGCCAATGTTAGCATAAAAATGGTAACAAGACAAAGGGGCATCGGGTAAGCTATAAAAACATCATGGCTCATAAGCCCTTCACCCTTTAAAGTCAAGGTGGCTTGCATAAAACTTAAATTGCATGAGAAACTTAAATGTGCAAACGTATAAGTCTCAAAGGCCATAGATTTGGCATAATCATTTAAACGTTATTTAAACATGGGTGCTTACCACACCCATTTGACCAAAAGCATAATACAAAGTCATATTGTATATGATCTTATATGCCTTACTTCATCTAGGCGCATATTCAAACAACTCAGCATCAAGCTATATCATCCAACTATGGCCTTCATAGAAAACCTATAGCGTGCTTGTAAAGGCACCATGTCCTACAAGCCATATGTACATCAACTCACGTAAATGCTACTAGCATCTATGTAATGGCGCATATCATTTTACTCCATGTTCTACAACATCTACAAGGAGCATAAACAAGCATGCTTGAAGACCACATCCTACGAACTAGAAACAACCCAGCCTTGACAAGCCCACAAAACGATCTCATAAACATGCATATACTACAAAATACTAAATCAAACGGCATGCATTTAATCTAACAATCTATAACAGAGCAACTTTCATTAGCCCACATATGACCCCATATTTGTGCACGACAGAAACAACAAAACAACCCAACAAGCTCCTAGCCTAGCACATGGTAAATATGCAAGGTACTTCATAATCAATACCAATGGGTCGTATGCTTATTTAGCATTACTTATGAAAAGGAGAATCCGTATACAAGATTGCATATGCCAAAAGCAAATGGCATACAACGGACTATTCTGTAGATTATAAGACCATTCTTTCTAATATCGTGCGACATTTCTCTGTCATAATCCATAGATTCTTTTAAGAATAGAAAAACAGAATTAGATCTTGCCATGTTTTTTACAAATGGATAGCCATTCAAACTGTTGAGAAGGCGAAATATTTAACTCCATATGCTAACTTCATCTACGATTCTATTTATTATAGACTTCCTGCCGGGATATCATCTTGGTTCTTGCAATGTGGCAATAAAGCGGCCCGACATCCGCGACGCATGGAACCCGGGTCACCATTTTAAGGCAAAGAGGCGCTCCATTTATTCTTAGTTCCACCTTTCGCCTAAGCTTCTCTTCAACCTCAAACAAGCCTTGCCATTCTTGCCATTTAGCGAGGTGAGCCTATTTGCATTAGATGTAGAAAACCCGGCACATATAACGTGCACTCTTTGTATTGAATAAGCGGTTGCTTTTGCATCCATCCTATGTCGGTTTTTTGCTTGAAAACCAACCGTTGCTCCACAAAATCATCACCATCGGCATTATTTTAGGACCACATATCTCGGATGTGCTATTGAGGCGTCGGTCACGTGCTATGAAGATTTTTCAGCAACAAAAGAAACCTAGAAACATAGATTAGGCATACGTAAATAGCCATTTTGGCGCGAATGATACTAGCATATTGCTATATGTAAAATGGCATTTGTAGGCTTTTTAGATATACCATATGCATATACGATTTACCATGCATATGCATGCAAACCAAAGTACAAATCACTTTTTTTAATAACCACTTTCCTTTAAAGTTGTCATATCTCCAATATCTCAAGCTTTTTTATAATAAAGGAATGGCCCCACAAAATATCGTGAGATATTTAAGCCCTCATATTTTCCACCTATCCTAACATATATAAAAGCGGTGTGATTTTTTTTGAAAAAATAACTTCCTAATATTCGGAGTCGAGAAGGGCTCTCCGATCGACGTTAGTTAATTTTGGGCCATTTACATTTTTTTCCCTCTATTTTCTTTGTCCTGCGTGGTTGGGGAGCCACAATACTTTGCTGAAGCAAAGCGGGTGTCGGCCGATTCAATCGACTACCATTTCTAAATATAAGCTCTTGGCGGATTTGCCCAACCATTCCGCCATGGCGAGGGGCTCCATCAGGATTACATTCTCTATTCCTTTGTATACATCTCATTTCTCCCCTTCATTTACCCGATTTTTGGTTCCCCAAATTTGAAGGAAAAGATTCGAGTTGCTCAAAGCACCGGGACAATATCACGTAGCGGATGAGCGACTCGAGTTTAGCGGTTGTCAAATAACCAGCTTGGAAGAATAGTTTCGCCAAGAAGCTCCGCGATCTGCCCAAAAAATGGCTCATTGGTTTCTTTTACCCTGAAACTTTACGTTTTTAATACGAGGGGGTACGGCGGGGGCCACCCAGATTTGCTTTTATAACTCCTAAATCTGAAAAAGCCTTAAGTCCGGTTTTCCCCGAAAATCCCAACCATGAGGTTAGCCTTCCATAATTTGGGGGAGAGGCAATGATTAGGATTAACTGGGTTTTGCGGAAACAAAATTCGGGGTTTGTCCGAGAATCTTTGACCCATTTTGGAAGGATGAGCAGATTCAAGCGAGAGGGATCACGGGGAATCAAAGCTCTTGATGGAAGCAAAATTAAGGGAAGAGATTATGGTGGGGGAGGCCAAAATCGATATTTTTGAAGGAGCGGATCAAAACCCGAGATCAAGCGAGAGATCTTGATCACATACTTCACATCTCATGTGTCCCTAATGCACAAACCATGTAGGTAGGGCCAGGATATATACCAATTGGTTGTCCTTTGTATATTTCATTACCTAGGTCTAAGTATCACGTCCATCCAAATATATAGTCTTACCTCTTTTTGGTTCTCAATTTGCTACCACCTGTTCTAACATTAAAATGAAAATTCTTGTGTTGAAGGTTATGGAAAGCTTAGAACATACAATGAAAGGGAGCTACAATAAATGGCGAGTACTTAGGCGGGTGTGATTTGTGATGCGTATCATATGGTGATCCTCGTGGAGCCCGATAGCCTTGGTGTTTCTTCATGTAGCTTAGCAGCCTTGAGATCTGGTGTTGCCCCGGAGGTAGAGTTCTCATGGCGGTAGCTTTAGGTTTTGTTTTAGAAATTAACATCTTATAACTTAATTTTCAAGTAAACTACATCAATGCGCATGCAACTTCTCTTTATTGTAGGTGACCTTACTTGAGAGATGAATGCGATAAAAAGGTCTTTAAGAACACACGAAGTGAAAATCAATTCCACAAAGGTGACTTAAAATTTAAACCAGAAACTTTTCTTTGTTCTTGCTTTTGTCTTTTGAACCTCAGTTTTGTTTTGCTAATTCAATCTATGATAGGTCATTGCTTAGGAGCTTTAGGAGACGGTGGTCCGATGCTGATCGTTCCCTCTCGTGTGCCCCTCCACCCGGATAGGGGCGTATTTATTCTTTGCCGCTCAACAAGCAAACCATCTCGGGGAAGGCGAAGGATATCCATTTGGGAGGCTAGAGGCAATAGCTACAACCAAAGGCTATCACAGCAGGCTGGATGGGTCCATCCTACTATTAACCAATTAAATGAGTAAAATGCTTGTGTCAATAATAATAGAATCGTCTAGTTGCTTTCGATGAAATGCTTGTGTCAATAATAATAGAATCATCACGAATTTGTTCGGAATCCACGAGCCTATTTGTTACATTTTGACAGATTTCAAATGTGAAAAAATAACATGAAGTTCATGTTGGTAAGTTTTGTATTTTATCACGAAGATTATAACCAGCTTATAACGTTATTCTGTTGTTTACTCGGGGCATATCAAATTCGTTTTGGATTTGGGGAATAACTTTCGGTTGTAGTTTTGCCCCTTTTAGTCCTTAGGTGATGGGGCCGAGATGTGCTACTTTTCTTAAACTACAAGTTCCTTATTCTTTGGTTATGTTAGCCAAATTGTTTTTCCCTGAGTTCGGATGCCTATGAACCTTTTAGTCTCTTTGCTTCCACGGTTTCCCTTTGTAGTGGGCCTTATTAGAATGTCGGTTTTTTGGTTTGAGTGTTTAGGCGCATTCCACAAGTTGATCCTCCTCTCTAAAGAAGAGATGCCTTCTGGCGGCTTTTATCGTTGAAAATAGTTAGTAACCATTATGTGGCTCCACAAAAGTCAAAATGTCACAATATTAAATTCATTGCTCTATAAATTTATGGTGGAAAAGCGGCAATAGTTTGTCTTTGAATCAATGCCTTAATAAGATGGCAAATGTTATTTAGCCAAGAAATGTTGCTGATTGTTGTCAAAAGGCTATTAGATCAACTTTGCCTCAATATTGTTTTGCTATATATACTATTTTTCTCACCTTTGCCTTGTGTCTCTCCCCTCCCGTATTTTGGGTCTCTCTCTATATCTCTCTCTTTGGCCACATGCCATTGAAATTTCTCTCATGTCGTATCATTATGGCGACATAAATATATGTATAGGTTGGAGAGACATTTAGAAATAGTATATGGTGACATAAATATATGTATAGGTTGGAGACATTTAGAATAATAATCTCTCGGCGTTAACAACTTTGCTACCAATTTGTTAGCATTGTTTTCATTCTGGATGTCGGAAAATTTTAGAGGGTGAATTTCTTCTGGCTATGAACCACAATATGTTTTTCTTGGGTTACCATGAGCATAAAGGTGGATTGCCCCCCTGGGTCCATAGTAGACACTAAGTTCTTTTAGATGGAATAGAATACTATATGAAACTATCTCTGCGAATTCTTACGCTATATATAACTTCATATCTGAGCGACACCTTATATGGTGCTATGTGGTAGTGTTTCATATTTCTTGAGCATTTATGCCATGCTTTAAATTATGAAGAATGAAGAAGGGTGGATTGGATTTGTACTAAGTTTAAATTATGAAAAATATGAAGAATGGTGTAGACGTGTAAATATATATCTCAACCTAGAAGAACGTTGATATCACAATCAAGTTATTGTATATTATGAGGCCCCATAGACCTCTTATTCTAGGACCAGAGACCTCTTATGGCATAACAACAATGTCCGTTCCACCCTTGATTCTAGGGGCCTGAGGAGGCAAGTTGACCGGTGGACACACCATGAAGTGTAGTTACAAGCAACATCGGGTAGAATAGCAAAATGTCAAATAGGCGATTAAGGAATGCAATGTAAAATAAATATAAAAATCGTAGTCTCTTAGATATTCTACGGCAACACTCTTGGAAGGTAATTTTGGCAACAATCTTGAGAATTTGTCATAGGTGTACGACATAATTGGCTCATGCACTTGAAAATGCTTGCAACCAAACTTTAAGTTGCAAGAGCGGATAAAAGTGGATGAAACTGCAGAAATAGGTTAAGTGATCATGATGATGTGAAATGGACTTTGGTTGCATGTAATGCATGTGCCTTCGATACACCAAATTTGCATACATTTCTTGACGGTGATATTCAAACCGTGTCAAGCATGCATCATTTTTCAAACATCGTTTCTCATTTAGATTATCGTTCTCATCATTAACATTTTGTTTACTGTGGAGGTCAAATTTGATCTACTGTTTGAAACATTTCCATACATTAGTGAGCAAAATAGTGTTGGGCAATATTGCATGACGGACCATCTCCATGATGCATATCATAAAATTTGTTCTTACCATATGGAAAGCTATTGGGTTAATGGGTTCATGTTTTATTCATATGCATTTTGAATAACCATTTGCATAGATATATTGGCAACTACAGGTTAGAATTCTCCATGCATAAACCACGCGGTTCAATTTTGTATGTTGAACTTAGATTCTTTTGATTTAATAAAAAACATCTTTCGTAGCAGTGGTTATGGTCAATATTCTTCTATCTCTGAACACAAGGCAACAAAGTGCGGGTTCAAATTATACGCGTTCTAGCATGTGTAGGCGAGTTGGGAAGAAGAAACGTTCATGGCCCAAGCGATAAGTTTCTTGTATCCAATAAGTCAATATCCTTGCAAAACCTTCTCCAAGACAACAATTTATTTTTTCTCTATATACGGCCACAAAGGGCAACATGTATTCAATGCAAAGCTTTTAAACAAATGGTTAATCTTTAAAACCATTTAATTTTGAGCCAATTTACACCAATTTTGGTGTTCTCTCTCCCCTAGGGTCCATAAACATGCATGTTATATACAATCAACTATTTTTGAAACAAGTGTATACCATAAATAAACATGTTAGAAGATAGAAATCTTCTTCTTCTTCTTCTTCTTCTTCTTCTTCTTCTTCTTCTTCTTCTTCTTCTTCTTCTTCTTCTTCTTCTTCTTCTTCTTCTTCTTCTTCTTCTTCTTCTTCTTCTTCTTCTTCTTCTTCTTCTTCTTCTTCTTCTTCTTCTTCTTCTTCTTCTTCTTCTTCTTCTTCTTCTTCTTCTTCTTCTTCTTCTTCTTCTTCTTCTTCTTCTTCTTCTTCTACACATCTTCACCAGGACTACTAGCAGTTATAGTAAAAACAATTTACTAAACCGTATTAGTTCAAGGTAAAAGATTACCCAACATATCCATCTGGCGTTACCGGGGCCACAAGCTGAAGGCACATTACCTAAAGATATGAAAATAGAATAGTAAAAAGTAGCAAAGCATTATTTTAGAAGATCTATTAAATCAGTAGATTGTAACCATGTATGATCAAGGTAGAGACATAAAATGTAGACATAAGATATTATTGTAGATTATTCCTATGTATGATAAAAATAAAGACATAAAGTATTCACATAAATTATTCTCATCTATGTCTCATCTATGTGTCAAGGAAAAAGTAGAGTTACAAAATAAATGTAAAGCTTTAGTTACGCTTCGATAATTCCATCTCTCCACGTTAACGCCAACCCTAACGACAAATAAGAGACAATTGGAGGAGAACCTTGTGTACTGCGGCCAATCAATACATAATTAAGCATGAAAGCGGTAAATGTTGCAAGGAGCCAAAAGGTACATTGGGTCTCTCAGCTCATCGTGATCACCAATTGTATCCTTTTTGCCTGAGCTAACATTAACAACAAAAAAGGGAATAGTATATGTTATTGAACTTCCCAAATGATCACAAACCTTCCATTAGGCGAGAACTAATTTCTTAGTCCCAAATCTAAGCTGGTTAACTTGGTGTCAAGATAGCATAATCTATTTCTAAAAGCATACCCTTTTTAACAATTTAAACTTCCCAAATCGGCCTCAAATTATTATTTTTTGCCTTTGAAAATCATATATAGCTTCACAAATTAAACCTTAGCACTTTATAGATCACTTTAGAAATTTGTTTTACATCATATCATATAATATATTCCATTATTAATTCAAGATACCATTCTAAAATGGCTGTGTCAAGTCTAATTTCCTCGGGGTGACACGGTTAGCTAACATGTTTTTATGGAAACTTGCATAATTAAAGCAATCAAGCTCAAACGTAAGTGAGTGCTTTCTATATTATGTTATTCAACTTACTAGTTTATACACTAGCATTTCCTCCACCGCAGAATATCCCTTATGTTTGCATAAGATTGACAAAAGTAAAACATTTTCACACCTTTGTGTAGTAGCTCCAAAGCTATCACGTTTCATTTATTGGAACAGTAAATATGGAAGCATCCATTCCTTTGATAACAGACAAAACCATTTTGTAACCTTAGAAAATTCGAAAATGCACAATATGGTAGCATTCCGAATGGTTCTCAATTGAGGTATTATTTGAAGACCTTACTAGTTCGGACTAATTTTGAAATCCAATATATATAAGCAAACTTGATACAACATAGGCATTAGTACCAAACACATCTGAGTTTCTTGAATAAGAGTTTTACGGTAGGTCACTATATTATGCTCTACCATACATTTTCCATCCGATTTGCTTCAAGCAATTTGTCTAAAAGCTTAGCCCAGACTCACAAATTACGCCATACTTGTCTCAAAGATGCAAAAGTTTATTGCGAGTTTATAACATAAAACTTGATGCTATGGAAGCTTAACATCTATTTTGCATTTCCAAATGCTATATCCATCATTTTATGCTTTATGCTTCAATCTACGTATGGACAAGCTAGTTTTTGCATCCAATTCTTAAGCCCAGTGAAGGATGGGATTATGATTGCAAACATATTAGGACTCTAGAATCAAGAATCAATAACTTTGGATTTAGGACCGGCTTGTCTTTGGAGAACCCCAGAGTAACATAAAGGAGCCATATTGCCAATGCTTATACAATCTCTTACAGATCGGCCGACGATGCGCCATGTTAGAGACAATCGACCGCCGGTATTCTGTTCTTGAGATGATTTTCGAGACCGGCCCATCTGTTTGTGATCTTCTTTACCTTTGAGGCGGATCTCGGCTACATTAGCCATTGAATATCGGTCCATTATCTGAGAGGCAAACCCTAGGTTTAGGGCATATTTAGAAACATGTCGAAAAATCAAAGATACTTTAAGCGTAAACTATTTGGCCGAGAATATCCATCAAAAGCATTACAAGAAAAACCTTCATCATGTTTTCGATAAAGTGCTTTATCAACCATTAGAAGAAGCTTCCCCAAGCATATAAGGGCTTGCCGCCACTTCTTCAAGCATATAAAGGATTTTGCTTATTGCCGCAACTACACCAAGCATATAAAGTTTTGCCATACTTTGCTTTTTGTAAACTAGTTAGCTTTTGCCATACAAAGATATTAAAAGCACATCCTAGATCGTAACATAATTTTTCATAGGGGTCCACATTTAACATAAGGGTTTCAAATTTTGTAGTAAGCCTTCTCTTTTATTGAATATAGTCCAAAATCATTTTGTTGTGTCACCATTGGAATATGAACATCACTTATAAAAGCCATTAAACCTCATATAATATTTCGTATCCATACGTGTCACGAAATAGCAAGTCAAGCTCTAGTGTTTTCTGTACACGACAACCATTGAGGTAAAATATTTTAACTGTATCCACTTCAGGTAAAATGTTCTACATAAATTAAGTTTTCACAACTTTGCTTCTCCATGAACCATAACAATATACATCATTTTACAACTCTTGTTGTTTATACTTGAATCATTAGACCCCAAATACATTGGAAACTAAATAAATGGGCAAATAAGACCTCTTAAATTGCATATGGTCTTCTTCTTTAGAAATGCCAACCAATTGAAGATCCAAAGAATATTCCTTCTTCTTCTTCTTCTTCTTCTTCTTCTTCTTCTTCTTCTTCTTCTTCTTCTTCTTATTCTTCTTCTTCTTCTTCTTCTTCTTCTTCTTCTTCTTCTTCTTCTTCTTCTTCTTCTTCTTCTTCTTCTTCTTCTTCTTGAATATGTTCTTACCAAGACTACGGTTACTCAATGCAAAAACACATAAAAAAGTACCTGGGTTCATGATAAAACCATTTTACCCAATATCCCACTAGTTTTTAGGCCCAGGCCACATCGAGCACTCTCAAACCAATTAATCATGCTATTCTATATTTCGTATAATCAGAAACCATATCATATTAACTATCAAGCATGTTTACTTCAAGATATATTCTTCAAATTTCTCAAAAATACATTGTTACCGTACCATTATCGGTTTCTCCATAAAAATATCGGTTTAAACTTTTTGGTAAAATGCCATCATATCAAAATTTTGATTTTCTATATAGCGAAATATTAGTTTGTCCATACATCATAAACATTTAGAGCTGCAATATAAGTAGTAATGATAATCTTCCATTTGTTACACTCTCAATATATAATCATTGTTCATTATTCAATATTAAATGTATCTCCACCACGTTTTTGTGATGCAATATAGAAGCGCATTGGTCTTCACGCATCAATTTGTTTGTAACTCTAACCATTGAATGTAATCGGGGAGATGATGTTTTGGTTACCGCACCCAAACAATGCCAATGTTAGCACAAAAATGGTAACAAGACACTCCGTCGGGTAAGCTATAAAACATCATGGCTCATCGCCCTTCACCCTTTAAATTCGGGTAAACTGCATAAAAACTTAAATGTGTACACATATAAGCTTCAAAGGTCATAATTTTAGCATAATCATTTTAAGCGTGGTCGCTTACCACAACCATTTCATCAACATCACATAGCACAAAGTCATATTGTATATGTTCTTATATGCCTTACTTCATCTAGAAGCATATTCAAAGAACTTCGGCATCAAACTATAACGACCAACTATGGCCTATAGCGACCCTATAATAATAACTGTAGGCACCATGGCCTACAAGCCACATGTACATCAGCCACAGCAAATGCACTACTAGCCTCTATCTAAGTGCATATATCGGTTAATCCATGCTCTACATCATCTATAAAGAAGCATAAACAAAGCATAATTGAAGGTTACATCTATATCGGACCAATCCAAAATTTCTTGACAAGCCCATAAATGATCTCATAAACATGCATATACCACAAAATGCTAAAACAACCAGCATGCATTTAACCTAGCAATCTATAAGCGAGGCGACCTCTGAACATCCACAAATGATCCGATTACCCAACACAAACAACCAAAGCGACTTTCGGGCTTCTATCCTATGCAGGGGGTAAATGCATAGAAGTACTTCATAACAAATATCATTTTGTCATTGTATGCTTATCTAGCATTACTTATCAAGCATGCACTTAGGTATCCAGGTTGCATATGCCGGAATAAATCGCACAACCAAACTTTTCACTCAGATCATAAAACCATTCTTTACAATAGGCGCCTTATTTCCCTCGACATAATCAAAGACTCTTTCAAGGATAGAAAAACGAAATTGGATCTTGCCACGTTTTACAAGTAGATAGCCGTTCAAACCTGTTTGAGAAGGCGGAAATATTAGCTCGGATCCTAACTCCATGCGAAATAGATCAGCTTGGTTCTTGCGCGATTGCAAAGACGGCGCAAACGACATCACGGCTTGCATCAAACTAGGGTTAAACTTCCCCACCGTTTGAAGGCAAAGGTGCCCATTTTTCGAAAATGCTAGATCCATATATGTATCGGTGTGTGAAAAAGGCCGAAAATAGTCCACTGTTATCGCATGGGCATCATTTGTAACAAAAGCCATCCATTGACATCATGCGAAGCTGTATCCTATTGGCTTTTTGGTGGAAGATCCCAAAAAGCAATCATAGAATCAAATCCATTAAGTTTTCGGAATAATAAAAAAAACGTCTAGGGCAAGCTACAAGCATGTAGCAAGCTCACGAGAAAATACATCTGGCATCAACTTTTCTATATACAAATGGTGCTAGCCATTGTATTGATAGCGATTAGAGCAAGTCGGGTTACGTGTAGTGGCCGCCATAGCCACTTTGGCGCCAATCCTATAAAACCAATTTTTCCTTTTTTGCATGCCATAATATAGGTCAATAGAAAATTCTATGGAATATGCAGGCATAGGGTCATAAATTAGGGCTCGAGTCATAAGTGCAGCAGGCCCGAAAAGGATTTTCCAATACAATCTGTGTTAGCCATCCTCCGACAATCTTGTATTAAAGACCAAAAGATATTTAGATAAATCCCGAATTGACAAGAACTCTCACACAATTATGTGTAAGCAAAATATAAAGGATTACTAGGTTCATCTTTTGTAACCCCATGTAAACATAATAACTTGATCATTAAGGATATCTTAATATAAATGAGCTTCTCAAATTAAATTCATGTATCAATGGGCATAAAATGTATTATTAGTGCATCTATCTATACTTTAGATCTTCCACAATTATCCATGTTAAAATCATCGAGGCTTTTCAAAGTTTTAATCATCTTCTTGTTCCAACTTAGAGCATAATTTAGACAATATCGGTTTTCAACCTTGTAAAATTTGCATTCTTCTTCTTCTTCTTCTTCTTCTTCTTCTTCTTCTTCTTCTTCTTCTTCTTCTTCTTCTTCTTCTTCTTCTTCTTCTTCTTCTTCTTCTTCTTCTTCTTCTTCTTCTTCTTCTTCTTCTTCTTCTTCTTCTTCTTCTTCTTCTTCTTCTTCTTCTTCTTCTTCTTCTTCTTCTTCTTCTTCTTCTTCTTCTTCTTCTTCTTCTTCTTCTTCTTCTTCTTCTTCTTCTTCTTCTTCTTCTTCTTCTTCTTCTTTTGAAATCCCAAAGGTTTCCTTGTATAAGCTCACAATCTAAAAGATGAATCTTTGCAAGAAAATTCCCAAGACAATTTCGAATTGCTCTCCTTCCAGTCAAATTGCAATTAAACAATGCCGTTAGAAATTTGTGCACAATCCTACTTAGGTTGCCAGAGCAAGTTCTTTGCAAAAACACGGTTATAGATGTTGTTGCCAGAATCTAGCTTGGGCGTGCAGAGAAATGCCTAAGAAGAAAGTTCCAATCAAATATAAATGGAGAAAATTTATTGGCCTTCCACTAGAATGGCTACTGTTATTAAAATATTCCAAGTTTTTATACTATATTTATTTATTTATATAACTTTACATAACTTTCAGAATTGAACAATAATATACGTTATCAATACATATAAGGCAGTTTCATTTTGTCTGAAGTTAATATTTCCGTCCCAACAAAAAACCTGAGGGCAACACGTGTCCTTGAAAAATAAACCAAAAAAAAAAACTAGCAAAAAGGCACGCCAGAGGCCATAGAAAAGTAAGGCGCAGGATAATTAGGACAAGGTGATTGGATACCAAAAGATAATTGAATTATTTTTTTACGTTTTTTCAAACCATTTGAAAGCCTAACCCTGCGTAGGATATGAGGTTGTTCTAGCCATCTTTGTCTTTGATTGTGTTATAAAGATTTATATAATGTCTTTGAATTTCATTTGCGTTTTTCTATTCTATTCTATTCTTTGCATTTGGTCTCTTCTAAAAGGTCATTGTGGAAGTTTTCTTTTCATACGGTTTGTGCTTGTTGATGTGTGCTGCCATTTTGAGATTTGATTTTGCTTTGTGCTGTTTGTACTTGGTTAATAGGTTTGTTGTTTGTCCTACGCATTTTTTATTGTTCTTATTGCACGTTAGGCAATATCTGTTTATCTTAAGTTTTATTTTACATGCGCCATTGTTAGTTGTGTTAGAGTTGTTTTCACATGTACGTATTTTTGTTATTTCCTTTTTCTTTACTTTTAGTTTTGGTGTGTTTATAGTAATTAAAATAGGATTTGAGATTGAGATCAAAATTGTACTGTATTATGTTGAACAATTTAGCATTTTGAATGAATTGAATTGAATTGAATTGATTATTCACGATCTCTTAAAGGCCCTACGGTCTAGGAGACGAAATGTTTACATAGTAGGCGCACTTCTTAAAAAACCTTATGACCTAGGCTACTTATTTAGTTGTGCATCACGAACAAGCAAACATTTCTGTGAGAAAATTTGCTAGCTTCCATGATGGCAACTGAAAAAAAGTATAAATATTCACACAATCTGTTTCCTGGATCTTGTGTCGCTCTCTTACAGATGTATAAGCTGCACAACTAAGCAAAACGTGATGCTCGCCCTCCACTTCCATTTGTCGGCATACCGACATATCTTGTTGGACCTTGGTAATTTATGCCACCTTCCACACTCGACTTGTAGGTGATGGGAACTAACACTCATCCGACAAATCTGGTGCCTAGATGACATAGACGGATGGTCTATCAAATCTTGTTGTCTTTATGTACATAACCATGGGATTTATTTCCACGTCTGTAAAGTCCATCTTGCCTTGTGGGTTGGCCCATAATCTCGATCACTTTGGTCTCCGACAAGGTCTCGAATAGCTTCTTCTCGTGGATGGCATATTGTTCATATTAATATTCCATCTTTGTACCATAATTCTCCATCCGCATACCAGCCATTTTCCTTGCTTTCTTCCATTGCCTTATATGGTAGCCTTTCATGTGGTAATGCTTTAACTCGTTTACATAAACAAGGTATTGATAGATTGCCTCTCCCTCTAATGGCAACATACCAACCAAAGAAGCATCATGGCATATGGTGTTTGGAGTTTAACTCGAGCTCATCCATTAGATAAGCTTTTGGACTGCTTCTATATCTTTCCACTTTTTCTTGCTAAACCCTGGTCCCCATATCCTGCATCCATACAATATTACAGGCATAACTAAAGCTCGATATAAATGAAGCCGCATGGACCGGCATCCCATAGCTGAATTGTTCTACATTTAGCTTGCATTGCGTATAAAAAGCTTTCTTTCCACCAACAACTCTCTTATCTACCGGCCAGTATTCAATCGTAATTTTCTGTTATCTCAATTCCCAAATATTTATAACTATGAACATGTTCAATGGGCTTACCTTTAATCTGAAAAACATGTTTTTTCCTCGTGCCAAACATCATAATTTTTGTCTTGTCTAGATTGACTGCCATTCCTGCTTGATCGCAAAAGGATGATAGCACCTCTATATGCTGTTGCAAGCCTTCTGCTGTTCGTGCAAGGAGCACTATGTCATCTGCATATAGAAGAAGCATGATAAGGTATCCTGCGAGCACTACTCCGTCATAGCAATTTCTGTTAAGCCACCCTTCTACTTCATCAATATAGATGCCAAATGTTAAGGGAAAATCTCCCTTTCAAGACAGAATTCAAGACCTTGGACTTGGCCCGAAGGCCTTCATCAGCACACAAACTAAGACACTTAACTCTGCCTCTCACCCAGAATTAAGATAATCAAAAGCACACTTACATCCACACTTACATTACAAGAACATCACAAAAGATACTCAAACTGCACTTCTTTATTGAAATTCACAAGATACAACAAGAATACCCACATGATCATGCTCTTCACTAATGATCTCTCTCTCACTCCATACATGATCCCTCTTTAGTCATGTAAAATGCCTATTTATAAACAAGAATGGCCTAGGTGGCAATGACATGGCAGTGATGTGGCACATGACATGGACCAAGGGTAGTTTTTGTGTTTCTTCTTTGTGCCTTTTCCCATGGATCAATGACATGGCAATGATGTGGGAGGATCACTGACATGGACCAATAGGAATATGAATAACATTTGATGATGTGGACCCATGCCAATAATGATAGTGTCTTCAAATTTAATAGCCATAGTGCTAATGCATTCAAAGGGTGGAAAACCCCTAACATATTTCCCCCAAACTTTTGATGAGAACCTGGGTTCTCATCACTCTTCCCAATGGAATGTTTGATTTTTACTTTGGTTTTGGTTCTTCTTTGAAGCAAGGTGCCATAATGAATAAAGCCTATTTTTCTTGTCAAGAAATCATCTATAAAGTTTCCTTGTTGGTCTATATGGCCCTGTTCATAACAATTTGTCCATATGAATGGATTTGCCTTGAACTTGGATTGCTCAAGATAAATCATATCTTTAACATTCTCCATGTCATACTTGTTTGCATTCTCTGTGATTCGGAGTTCTTCAATATGAGGTCCTGTAGCGGCATTAACTTTGGAGACCACTTTTTCACAAAATAATCTATTGATGATGGGCACGCTTCCCCATTTGCCCATAAGATTTTCTCTTTGGAATTCTTTAAGGATTGGAACTATTTTCACAATATCATAGGTAGCACTATGTGTTGCCAAATTTTCATCACCTGTAACGTGCCTTTCAATTGCTTGAGTGCAAATTTCTTTCTCAATCCAAATTTCTACATTATTTGAATCGATATTGACATTTTCTTCCTCAATTTTATCGTTCACCTTCTTGTTTTCATACAATGGGCGATCAAACATATATTTGATATCATAGCAATCAAATATCTCCTCAGTTTCCACTTTGAAGAATTCTACTTCATTTATATTGCCATTTTGAAGCTCCTGGATTTTCATAAAATCATCAAGAATCATTTTAACATTTCCTATTTTGTATGGATCAACCTCATTGCTCATAGAGTTGCCACTTCCACATGAATTTACATAGTCACATGTACTATGTTTCTTATCACAACTTTCCTCAAGTCTATATTCCTCCATTTCGTTCATCTCTTTGTGCCTTACTATGCACGAGCTCTCTAGTTCTAGTTCTTCATGCTTCCTAGCACCTAGAACTCTTTTAACCCAACAACTCCACGATCACTTGGTCTAATGTAGGAGGATTTTCTATTTGTAACCTTTGGCATACTTCAAATGGAAATCCATTAATATACCATTCAATTATATCTTCTTCATGCGGTGGGTTGCATTTCGCAACTATATCTTGAATTCTCAAAGCAAACTCCTCGAGGATGTTCTCCTTCCTCAATTTTCATTGTATCCAATATTTTTCTACATTCTCTATATGATAATTCTTCTTTGAACATGGAAATAAAATAACTTTTCATTTCATTCCATGTAGACATAGAGTCAATATTTGAGTACATCAGGTTAGGTTACTACACCTTGCAAGGTTGTTGGGAAGATCAACACCCTTATAGAGTCTTCGGCATGCCCATTTAACATGCTTAGAGCCCTCGAATTGCTTTTTACATGAGTTTTTGCTCACCTTGTGAGGATCATCATGATCATAGAAGGAATATTTTAAAGCCATTTTTTTTTCACGCTTGTTTCAAATTATGTTTGTTTTGAAGTAATTTGAAATGCAAGACGAAAAATCTAGCTCGTACATTTCAAAATCCATTTTTGCTCAAAATTTGTGTTTCAAATTATGTTTGTTTTGAAGTAATTTGAAATGCAAGACGAAAAAATCTAGCTCATTATTTCAAAATCCATTTTTGCTCAAAATTTGTGTTAAGTCGGATTTGAACTAATGACTTTGGAGTTTACAAACAAAGCCTTTACCAATTATCCACCATATATATTCCTTATCTGAATATATATAAATTATAAAGTTATATAAGATTTTCTTTATGTTAACCCTTTGAATTTTTATTTTTTATTATTTTTTTTTTACTCGTTCCTTTTCTTTGCGCGCGGGATGCGGTTAGGGTAAAAAATCGTCCTCCGCTCGTTCCGCTCACCTATCTCTGCCCGGCCTCTCCGGGTCTAGCTCTGAGGCTTTGCTTTTTGCTCGATCTAACATGTTTCCCCTCTAAAATGATAACCCCGGCTTTCTTTGGATGGTTCTTTAATCGGAGAGTCGGACGTAAACTGATGGTAACAAACGGATATGGCAAATCAGAGCATATTAGGTATCGGCCATTGGCGAGTATCTGCTGTACACATCATGTTTTTAGCATCCCACATCTGTTGTGTTAACTCTGAAATCTTCTGCAGAGTTTGGCTATCACAAGAAATCACTTTTGACTTAGCTTTTGCACGTGTTTTTTGCAATTGGTATAAAGACAGAGGTTACACCAAAGATTTGTCTATGAGAATATGAATTTTACATGAACCTTACGCTTCCTTCTTTGTTTACAGAGAAATCCACAACAAGATTTAAGCATTCACAGAGGTCTTCGGAACTAGGAAGCTTACGTAACATGTAGCTTTTCAAGCAAGGAAGGTAACTTGCTTTTACACCCCATAGCTTTATTTCTTCTAAATTTATATCACGGAATTCCAAAGAAATGCCGGGTTTCAAGAACATCTCGAGAAGAAACTTGTGCGTAGGCTTCGCTTACGCTTATAGAGAGCCGAGTTTCCAAGAGAATAACTCCTTTGTATATATCTTTTTACGATTTTAGAATTATGCAACGTATAATGTTCAACTGAAACCATTTGAGTTTATATAAATATAGAGATTTGAACTCTAGAGAATTGTTTTCTTTTGTAATAACATGAGACCTTTTGTCCTAAACCTGATATATAGAACATGGAGATTGTAATTCATTTGAAACTTTGTTGAAATTTGTGTCCAAACTGCACTTTGATTGGATCAAGAAACATTGCCGAACGTCCAAGGTCCCTGCAAGAAATCGGAACCAAAATGTTAAGGGAAAATCCCTTTCAAGACGTAATTCAAGACCTTGGACTTGGCCCAAGGCCTTCATCAGCACACAAACTAAGACACTTAACTCTGCCTCACCCGAATTAAGATAATCAAAACACTTTACATCCACACTTACATTACAAGAACATCACAAAAGATACTCAAACCGCACTTCTTTATTGAAATTCACAAGATACAAGAATACCCACATGATCATGCTCTTCACTAATGATCTCTCTCTCAATCCATACATGATCCTCTTTTTAGTCATGTAAAATGCCTATTTATAAACAAGAATGGCCTAGGTGGCAATGACATGGCAGTGATGTGGCACATGACATGGACCAAGGGTAGTTTTTGTGTTTCTTCTTTGTGCCTTTTCCCATGGATCAATGACATGGCAATGATGTGGGAGGATCACTGACATGGACCAATAGGAATATGAATAACATTTGATGATGTGGACCCATGCCAATAATGATAGTGTCTTCAAATTTAATAGCCATAGTGCTAATGCATTCAAAGGGTGGAAAACCCCTAACATATTTTTAAATGGACATCAGAATGTCAAGACGCTTTTCAAAAGCTGAAAAGGATTCTAGCGGAAGCACCTATCTTAGTTACGCTGGATGGGATAAGAAATTCCACGCCCATACTGGACGCATCTAAAAAGCAATTTGAAGCGCGTGCTAAACAACAAGAAGGTTCTAGAGACCAACCTATTCACTATGCTAGCAAGCAACAATCAAGCGTAAAGGAATTATTCCACAACGTAAAAGGGAAGCACTTGCAATGGTTTATCTTTGTGCAAAAAAGTTTCGTCACTACTTGCTTGGAAATATGTTCATCTTTTATGTTGACCATCAGGCATTATTATATTTGATCAACAAACCATGTGCAACTGGACGGATAACACGATGGCTACTTATATTGCAAGAGTTTAACTTTAAAATTGTTCTTAAACGTGTACTTCTCACACCATTCCCGGCCATTTGTCCGTTGCCAAATGGTGAAGAACCAACTGAATACATGATGACTTACCAGATGTGAAACTATTCCAAGTTAATGCAATACCTCCCTGGTATGCGAGATTTTCTTGAATATCTCACAGTGGAAAATTTTCTCGAAAATGGATGTTGTCCAAAGGCGTGATTTCTTACATAAAGTTCAGCCCTTATACATTAATTTATGGAAACTTATATAAAAAAGGGCAAGGATTATGTGTTACTGCGGTGTGTTTTACCACCGCGAAACTCATGATATTATGCGTGAAGCTCATGAGGGAATAGGAGGTGGCCCTTCTCTGTGATCTAACAAATGAGAAAGGTTTTATCAATCGGTTTTTGGTGGCCCACACTATTTAAAGATGTTTATCTCTTTGTCAAGACCTGCGATGTTTGCCAAAGAATTGGTAAGCCATCCGAGCGTGGTTACATGCCGCTCAATCCAATTATGCCGCTTGGACCATTTGAAAAATGGGGAATGGATTTTGTAGGTCCAATTTCCCCACTGCAGGCTTCGAACACCCGCACAATACATACTTGTTCTAACGGACTATCATACAAAATTGGGGCTGAGGCTCGGCGTTGAAAGATAACATACCTTCAAGTGTAGCTAAGGTATTATATCAGCAAATCATTACTAGATTTGGCTGTCCGATTGAATTGGTATCGGACCGTGGTGGACATTTTATTAATGAGACGGTGGAAATACTTACTAGGGACTTCCTAATTATGCATAGGAAGTCTACTCCATACTACCCCCGTGCAAACGGCCAAGCAGAATCCACCAATAAAGTTCTTACTACAATCTTAAAGAAAATTTGTGATTCATCCAGAACAGATTGGGAAGCTAAGCTTCCAGCAGTGTTATGGGCTTATCGCACTAGCTTTAAATCTGTTACAGGCCATACGCCCTTCCAGCTTGCATACGGTATAGAGGCAGTGATGCCTTTCGAATTTGTAACACCTTCGTTACGGGTTGCTATTCATCATAGATTAGGTGATGTAGAATCTTTACAAAATAGATTATATAAAAGGTGGAAGCCTTGGATGAGAACCAGGCAAAGATCGGGTTTGGTCTCAACAAGTTGCAAAACATCGGAGGAAAGCTTGGATAGATCGAAGACAAAAGCTGAAAATTTTTGAAGAGGGTAAAAAAGTTCTACTTTATGATTCCAGATATCTAAAGCATCCTGGAAAACTTAAAATTAGATGGCTAGGTCCATTTATAATGCATAAGATAAATGCGAATGGATCTATTCAGTTAATGGATTTAGAAGGGAATTTATTCCCTACATTGGTAAATGGCTACAGACTCAAACGATACGAGGAACGACCAGTTGAAAAACCTCTTGAAGAGGCTCATATGGTTCTGCCTATGGACAAACCTCATATAAGAAGGAAAGTTGCAGCAGGCCAAAGGAATCAGCTTCGCTTATCCTTTGTATTTCCTCTATGGGAGTGTGATTATACTACTAATCATCCTTATCTAAGAAGGAAGCAGCAAGTTCAAAATCAAAATGGAATTCTTAAGCTACTATTCACTCCTTGTTTATCCATAGATGCTAAGAAATCATGGAACAATGGTGGTAATTTGATTCCCCGAAATCCAATTTATGAATGCTTTATATCATTTGGAATTTTGGCCACCACATAAAATTCTTTTGCATAGTACAAGGTGATCGATTATGAAACGAGGGAAGATTATTTTATAACAAGCTTGCTAAAGAGCAAAGTAGAACACGATATCAACTCCAAGAGAGATCTTGGAGGCATAGGTTTCTTAATTCAATTATTCCCAAACGTTTTCGCAAAAGATCACCTTCTATCAATTCCACATTACCCAAATTGGATCATCATGCTATTACACTATTAGAGAAAGCAAAATTATTATCCTTTGTGCGTATTTCTATGCCTATACCATCAGAGAGCTTAATTTCAGAATTCCTTACTTCCTATGACCATAGCACATATTATGGATTCACTCAATCAACTGGTTCCATCCATTTGACACCATCATTGGTGGAAAAGGCTTTAAAGTTACCCAATGCTCCCGTTATTTTAGTTCAACAAAATGTCGCTTGGAAAAAGTATGGAATCAAGCAAGAAGATCAAGGATACAATATCAAGGATGCGCTGCCACCATATAAGAGTTTACTAGCACATTTGAATGCAAAATTAACATCCTTAACTTCATATTCCTCTAAAAGATGGTTTGCTTATATTTTTCAAGCCATGCACGGTTTAGAAATTCCTTGGGCCATGATTGTTCATTCACAACTTGTTTATGCTTTGAGAAATCGATTTGAAATCAGCCCATGTGCTCAATTATGTAAAATTCACTTACAGCTTATTTTTGACTATCTTTTATGTGAACAGGTGGATGCACCAGCAGAGATGATTCAGCCACAAGAAGCACCAATTCAGGAGGTTTTGCATGTCCAACCCGTGCCTCAAGTGCTTCATGAATCACTAGATCCAAGGACCGTTCAGTTTTTCAACATCCAACAAAAGTTTATTGAAGAAATAACAGTTGAAAAGGACACCTGAGATTGCTGATTTACAGCAGCAAAATGTTGTTCTTCTTACCAAGATTACGGGTTTAGAAGTTGAACTTCAAACTAAGAAAGAAGATCTTGAGCTTTTTGCTTTTAAATGTCTTGATATCCAGCAGACAAGCCGATCGTGCAAATAGTATTATTCAACAATTTGAGAAGCAAAAAGCTAATTTCCGGGAGAAGTCCCAAAAGCTTGTGAAAACCCTCGATGAGGTAAAATCTGAAAATATCAGACTTAGAGCTAAGGTTGCTGGCCTGCAAGGATCATCATCAACATCTGTCATTACATGTCTTGAAACTTTCTTGTGTTTACCATTATACAAACACCGCTACTTTCGGTGAGTGGAGAAGAAACTTCTTAGTGATCCCCACATGCACTTACTTCGAAATGCACCGGAACTTTTCAAAATAGTGCTAACTTTGATCCTAGGTTCCGACGCAGGCTTCCCTTTGATGAAAGTAAATCCAATTGGGTTATAATTCCTGGTCAAGATTGGTTACGATACAAAAACCATACTTCATAATTTACAAGTTTTTGTGAAAAGCAACCGCCGATTCGATCCGGACCCAATTGTTTATGAGGCAGCAAAATTTGCTAAGTTGCTTGGAAATTATCATCACTCCACATGCTAGTGCTAAGGACCGCGTTGATCAATATTAATCCAAACTTATCTTGCGGGAAGACAAAGATGGATCTTTAGCTATTCTTGAAAGCAAATCATTTACCATCTCTACTTATTGCTTTGTTTGAGAAAATGGCTGAAACAGGATTTCTCATTAATGCTTCTTGACATATTCTGATCCTAAAAGCTGCACCCAGGGGTAGCGGCGAAAAGAGATTTACACATTCTACGAATTACAAGCATGTTCACTTGTTGATCTTTGCGGGAAGGTGGAGAGCGATTGCTCTCCACAAAAATGGGGAATAATGATAATGGAAACAAAGAAGATAATGCGGAAACACGAAAGCAAGCCGGGGAAGCTGAGGATCACGGTGTTAGAAGCCATGTGCGATCTACGGATGAAGGCGAGGAACGGATGAAGATCGGCACTTCAAACGTCGCCGTTAACTTTCGAGAATTATGGAAACGTTGTGTTATTTCAAATGTTATGTTGTAGTTCAAATAGACGTAGACTTTTATATGTTATATTAGGAAGTTATAAAGGTTGAAGTTTGTTGAAGTTGATTAATGTGCTTGTGCCATGTGGCAAACTATGGAAGGTTGAGATGTATTGTTGAAACTATATAAGGAGCAAGCACGTTGTTGTAAGGAGGGAGATTTGAATAGAAGTTGTTATTGCCGTAATATTGTCCATTCAGGGAACTTGTCTCCTTCATGCATAATAATAATAATGGCTAAAGTAATTAATGTTTTAAGCATTTTCATGTAAGAAAACCTAACTAAGCAAGAACGTAAGAGAATTGTTGTGGGTCAAACCGGCTTCAACGGTTTTGACCAGGAGCTTCTTACCGCACCTAAGTGCAACGGTTTTCTAGACCTTAAATGGGTCGTTTTGGACTAGAGAGCATCGATTTGCTCAAGGTTTCTGTTCCGGGCTTTTGGTTCAAAGCTCTTATCATGACGCCCACAGGGCTTTCACGGTGAGAAATTCCATCATTTCTGATCCTATGAGCATATGCATTTCACTTAAATCCATTCTAATCACGTTTATCATACCTAGAAACCTCTATGGAGATCCCATCAACAACAGAAGACACTTCTGAATTGAATTGGAATGCCTATATGGAGAGTGCTTGGGTGAGTTCTCATTCTACTTGATTGTTTAATTGAAGTTTCAAGCTTATTTCTTAGATGAGAATCTATATGTTATCAAAGTGAGAGTTTGTTAACACCAAATAAAGTTGGAGATGCAGGACAACCCTGTTTAATACCAAGATTACTGATTATTTGTTTATCACATTTCTTATTCAATGGAGTGCTCAATTCCGCAAGCACTTGCTCATATAACCTTGCTACAGCAAGTTGCAGTCCCTTAGGAACATTAATAGCATCTAATCTACCCATAAGTTTTTTTCTGGGTACAATATCAAATGCCCTTTTCAAGTCTACAAAGCATGCATACATTGCCCTGTTTATTCCCTTAGACTTCTCAATGGCTACTCTTATTGTCGCTAGATGGTCTGTAGTGGAGTAACCTGTACGAAAGCCAGCTTGCCCAATAGCTCTGATATCTTGCTCCTCAGCCCATCTAGTTCAGCATATGAAAAATATGGAAATCAATATGCAACATGGAAGGTCGGTAGATGGTGATGCCCTCTGAGATGCTTGCACGGTGTTGTATTCCTTGTTTTTTTGTTATGTTGTCATGGTTGGCCTCGACGTTCTTTTTCCTTAGGATGTGCTTGACGAATCCTGTCAAAGATAATGTCAGTTGATACGTGTACTCGTTGAGGTTAATACAATACTAATTGGTACTAGTAATGGGTGCCCGGCGTTGCCGGGCATAAATACGGTTCCATTATAGGAATAAACTTAATTCCTTGTATTTTTAGATGATCTTGCATCTTGTTGCATTTGGATAATTACTTATTTCTTCTTCTAAGTGTCATATGGCTTCATATTTTATAAATATAAGGGTGGCCTGTACTGTTAGTCAAATTATTAAATTTGAATACGCATGTCTTGTTACACTGTACATGCACCATGATGGTTGTCTCATGTCTTGTTAGAATGTATATACACCATGATGGCCGTGTCGACCTTTATATTAGATGTGGTTGTTCATATAAGTCCATGGATAGAAGTTGTACAGCAATGTGTTGGAGCCAAGAGTATGCTTTTGTGCCGAGTTAAGATGAAATGTCTAGATGAATGCTTGTGCCTTGTAACATCGTGTATTGACCAAGATTGTTTCATTGTTACTTTTATTTGGCACTTGTAGAAGGGAATACCCTAAAGTTAGAGCTGGATTGAAGAGGAAGTTTTGCTCGTCCTTCATGAATGTTAGGGTAGCTGCCGTTAGGGCTATTGTCATGTGCAACGTTACCTAAATCATGCGACCCCCTAAGAACACATCATCATCCAAGAGCACATGCTATAGTTATAATAAGTTTGAATTAAGAGTGTTATTTCAGGCAAGGTCAGGCATACAAAGTGGATAAGGTTGTTTAGTTAATATGGGGATATTATGCGATCGATTTATCTATGAACCCAAAGCATGTTGAACTAAAGCAAGCATGGATGGAAGTGATGGATGTAGTTGTAATAAATGGTTGAGATTAGTAGGTGATCAAGGAGGTAGTGCAAGTTGGGAGATTAAGGGTATATGCGAGTTTATAATCTCTTGTGTTTTATAAAATCTAGTGTAAAAGTTTGTCAAATATCTAAGTACTAGAAAAAGTGCCCAGCGTTGCTGGGCTTTTTCCTCAACAAAAATTTATAAGATAAACATTAAACATACATATATCATACTCATTTCAACCATGGTGATGATACCAGGCATAAACAAAAGCAGCTACCCACAAGGAATATAAGTGTGAAATTAAATGATGATAAAGGTGTTGAAAATAATAAGGTGTGAGGTGATAAAATAACTCCAGCCTTAAATATAGTAGAACCTTCTCAAAAGTATCAAGAACCTCATTAATTTAGATAATACGGGAGTTAGATAACATCTTGAACTGGTTGAACGAAGGACACAAGCAAGAAGTGGTTAAACAAAGGCCAAATTATGTAATCTTATACTTTCCTCCTCCGACACTTGTTGAGTAAGGTTTGGGGTATTGTTGATGAAAAGATGTTGCATTGATTGCATTCTAAAGAGCTATGTTCAGGTCGTATAGTTGATATGCATTTTCAATGATTTGTATACAAGGTGATACAATAAGTGCATTCATTTGATGTAGTAAGCATGCTATTGAATAGCACAAGCCATATCAAAACTCTTACGTGTACCATATATGTCGACCATAGCCTTCTCCAAGCATAAATTTGAGTTTTTCCAATTCTCAGTGTCTGTGTCTGAATAGGTAGTCTTTTACCATCCAGTCATTGCGATAAAAGGACGTTAAGTGGATTGCAACCAACCAGTTCTATCAGGCTCTTCTCAACCATTCCTCGGTAGCATGCAATATACTAAAATGAACTTATTTACACCATGTTATGCTAAAGATGTGTCAAGATACAAGCGTAAAGGCTAAGATAGATGAATTTTATAAGTTAAATCCATTTGTTGAAAGTTTAATTAGATATTTCCACTTATCATTGTTTAGGGCAATGCCAACCTCCCAAGGAAGAACATCATACTTGAAAATCCTTGTCTTATCGGTTATTAGTTTCCATCCATGATCTATATTACACTTATGTAGTTGAGATAGATTTTAGAATTGATCAGGTGAGTATAAATTAGCATAATGGAATGTGCTTTGTTCCATTATATCTCCACATAACCAACATCCATACCCAAATAAATCCCTTGGGCTTCTATACATCCATACCAAAATAAATCCCTTGGGCTTCTATAAGCCTTAGCTTTCTGCTTCAGATCCAGAGCAAAAAATAACTTCAGTCTTGTTTATTTAGTATATTTATCTGAGACTTTTTCAAAGACATTGCATGCCTCATTCACGCCTCCACATTTTGCATATGTATCCATCAGGGCACTTCCAATGATGGCATCTAAGTGAATCCTATAGGCAATTATCTGCTAGTACTGAAATACACACTTACACTTGCATGGCACTGAAAATAACTTACACTTATGCACAGATTACTACGTGGACAGATTTTAAGTGAAGCCAAAGTTCAATAATCTGCTAGGCACTGAAATACACACTTACACGCTTACACTTGCATTTGAAATTACACTGAAATCTGCATGTACTCCTTGCAAGCTCCCCTCCACTGTGACCCAGCAATCTCCTATAGCATCCCAGATCTTGTGGTATTCCAAATCTTGTGGTATGCCCTGTTATCCCATAATTTCTGCACATCTGAGTGAATCGTCAAGCCTTGATTGGGCAAAGACTTGAAGACCAAAATAGCCTCAACCTATCAAGCAAGAAGAATTACACTAAAAAAAGACACTGAAATATAATTTCATACTTCAATGACGACTTCGCCATAGCATTTTGTCCTGAAAGGTATCTTCAAGCTGTCTGATGTTTATCACTTCATATGAATACAAGTATTTGGAAAAAAAAAACAGAAATCAGAATGTTGTCTTACAAAATGCAAGTATGAACCTCTAACAATCACGATCAGATGCCATGATCTTCTTCTTGCTATCACTTGTTCATCACTTGTTCATCCATTCCCTAGATGGGGAGGACAACGCTTACCATAGTCTCCCATTGAAGCCATAGAAAGACTATGTGCCCTAGAAAAAACCAAGTTAATGGATCTGGTGTCAATCAACGCCCATGACTGGAAAAACCATAAAGAAAACCACCAAAGTAGAAAACAAAAATGGCATGTGCATTTTGCCTATTCAGAACAAGCAAGCATATTGAGTTGTATTGTCTAGTAGTAGCAGCAATATCGCTGTATCTGAAGATGCATCGAGGTACAGAAATATAATTTCATACCTCAATGACAACTGCGCCATAGCATTTTGTCCTGAAAGGTATCTTCAAGATTCTTTGATATGCTAGAGCTGCAGCTGATTATAATTGTGGATCAGACTTGAACAGTCTTTCCTCTAGCATAGTACACATGTGACTTGGCATTCCTATCATCACTTCCTCAAGAAGACCAAAGAAGCTGTTCCAAAATCAAGAATAATACCTCCATCTCCACTTAATTGGTTGTATAAAAAGTTGGCGACAATATTTGAACTCTGTTCCCATCCACACCGATTTAAGAGTTCAACATGACATAGAAAAAATTATTAGTATTTACTATGGAGATGAGGTCTTACTTGAGCCAAAATTAGAAAACAAATCCATCTGCATATTTGTATGAGCATCCCAATACTTAAGGCATAGCCCTCAATTTGCATTTGCTCAAAACATTGCAATGCTTCCAGGTCATATCCATGTTCCACATATCCTCAAAGAATTACTGTCCAAGAAATAATATTTCGAACTGCCAGCTTGTCAAAAAATTCTTTCGCTTCTGCAACTGAACCACATCTGAATACATATTGACTAAACTGTTACCGATAAAAGGATCGCTTTTTTATCCCATCTTTGCAACCAGGTTGTGTATTTCACAACCCTTGTTGAGGGTCTTTGCACTGCTGCAAGCTTTCAAGCTGCAGACAAATGTCACAACATTCGCAAATATGCTACCTTGTTGCATCTGATCGAAACAATCAAGTGCTTCCTCCCCAGAGACATGTCATACATGTCAATCAAAGCATTGTCAAGAATGATTTCTTTCCAATCCTTCTCCAAATATTTCATCATGAATCTCCCGACCTGTTTCTATGTCTTCCAATCTAGCACAAGCATTCAGTAATGCCACAAAGGTATGGCTGCAGGATGCACATTATCTGCTTGCATTTTCTTCTGCAGGATGAAAGCATGTTGTGTTTGTCCATTCTCCATATAACCTGATAGTAAGAGATTATTTTAATAAATGTCTTCTTCCCAGATAGAGGAGAATAGTTAGAAAGAAATACCTCGAAAGGTAGAAGCTGAATAAGGGAAGGATTGTGCCACCTGAAGCCCATAAAGATTAGCAGAAAATAATTATGAGCATAAATAATGAACGTGGTTGTCTAAAATAACATAAGAATCGTAAGTACAAATCACAATTAATACAACCTCATATTGATCGTCCCTACCATGGGCACTTCTAGCTATATCTAGTAGTCCCGTGCATGGAAAAAAAGAATAGGGTATGTGCTTCTGAGAGCCAGATAATAGAAGCATTTAGAAATAAGGACGTGAATGGGAGTTTCTGTCTTCAAGAACTCTAGAAATGTCTGGTGCAAAACTCATAACAAAAGGGGACTCCAATGCAATGACCTGTACGATCCTGGACCAGATAGTCTTTAGTCCAGCTTCTGCAAAACCCACGGAACTCCTTTTGAAAATAGGGGCATGCTCTTGTCGGACAAAGAGTTTGTAATAGGCCTAGAACCAACAACAATTGTTATTCTCGAGCAAAAGTCATGTTATCCAGAATGGCCACTCTCGGAAAAATTCACGTCCGAGCATTTGCTAAAAACCGTCAAGATAGGGCCAGCAGCATACCAAGCAAAAATGTTCGATCTGGTTTACCTAGAATTCACACATCCGAATGCCTTCAAAATAAACTGCAAAAATATTGCCGATTGCATGAATACAGGCTGCTCCCATACTCAAATCTACTATGTTTCAAATCCGCAAAAAGTGCCACAAAATGCCCTTTACACTCATGCGTAAAAGCTTAGTTGATAGAATAGTTAAATTGACGAAAAGAAAAGGCGCCACAAAATGCACTGAAGAACTGCCGCTGTATGATTTGAAAGGAAAACCGCCCCTACAAACTTTTATCAACGGACCAAAATGAAAGAGTGAAATACTTGGTCGCATCCAATAAATGTGGCCCTTCTTGATGGTCTTGCTTCTTGCCTGTTCGTTCTTTTTGCAGAAATCCTGAAAGCGAAATGGCACTATAGCCTAAGAAGCCAACATACCGCACAAGCAAGGGCAAGTAAATACCTCAATACAACAGCTAACAAGGGATCGATTAGGAATCGACTCTTTGCAACGCCTAAGGGTGCATTCCCATTAAACCGAATTACGGTAAATACCTTGCCATGTGGCAATCCCAGATCCGAAATCGGCCTTTCCCATTAAGTTAACCGAACCCATTTTGGCTTACGTGGCAAAGGCGAACTCCCTTTTTTCAGAAGTTCGTTGCCACTTCCGAAAGACCGAATTTTCGTCCGGCTTTGTCCTCTTGTGAAAATCTAACCGGCATACAGAAACCTTACCGGCTAGATTGAACTCCTTTTCCACTCATGTGGAGTAACAGAACTTGGCGCCGTTTTTGGAGTACATATACAAAGGCCATCCAAAACGTTTCTTATGCATTCATTCTTTCTATTACGGTGATTCGGTGATTTCAAGCATTCAGACAATGAGAGGAAACGGCAGCAATTCCGCCCACAACTCTGGATTTCGAATTTATGCACAAGAGATCAGCCAGGTCTGCATTTCCATTTCTGATTCATTAATTTTCAATTGTCAAGTCTATTTTGTAAAACAAATACTTGTGTAGCAGAGCTCTTTTACAGGCCTCCTGAACAGTGAAGACTGTGTGCAAGAAACACAAGAATTGGAAGAAATTTATAATTCTTGCACTGGTAATGGTAATGGTGCTTCTAATGTAGAGAATTTTGCCCAAGGACCTGCCAATTCCAAGAATGTAAGAAATTATGTGAGTACTCATTGGACTGCTCATGAATTGATGATTCTTCAGGCTGCCAAGAAGGCAGATGAGGAGAAGCGTATGTTTGGGGGATGTAGAGAGAAAATGAAGAAACGAGATGTAAGATGGAGTGAGATTGAAGACTATTGTTGGAAACATGATGTTAGAAGATCTCATAAAGCTTGCTTGACAAAATGGGAGGGGCTGGCAGGAGACTTTAAGAAGATCAATGACAATAGGTTACAATAGGAATAGTCATGATCTGACGGTCCAGAATGAAATTTGTGGGAAAAGAAATTGACGGCCGAGATGCTCTGCACACACTACATTTTGCTTTTATTACTATATATAGATAAACAATCCCATGAAAATAGAATTGGTTTATTGGTTTAAAACCCCCCCTCCTCCTCGTCCTCCTTTATTTGCTTGTATTAAAGAACTCTGAACTTGTTTTTCTAGCTTTCTTATAGCTTCTAACCATAGGTGAACGTCCTAATATTATTTCATGACTTTTTGTATCTCTTTAAGATATAAATGTCTTGACCTGAACATGGCCTGCTATTTGGCATTCTAAGAATTCATCAATGAGTTATGACTATTTGCCTAATGATATGTCTAATCCTTGACATGACAATGTTGCTAGCTGTAGTTATCACATAATTGAAGATTATGTATAGCATCTAATTTTGATCCTTTGCGAAATGACATGAATGACGTTAACCGTTTCTTTATGTTTTATGAACTTTGGGACATCACCACATCTTTTCAATATCTAGACTCTACCTGGAACTGCAACAATGTGTTGTATCATACTTTTCTATCTATAATTGCCAGAATAAGTCCACCAACTCTAGAGTAAGAAATCTCGGTTGAATATGTAGCATAATAACATGGGGTTTTCTTTGTGTTTTTGTACGCTTTTCACTAAGGTTTTCCTATGATTTCGTGATGTATTCAAATAGATGTACTAATGCATACATCTAGAGTGCACCATTTCTGAGCCATTGATTTTAGTCTTTTTTTTTTCAATGGTCAACAACCAATGGCTCACAACAAAGCCCTTTTTTTTGTGCGTGTGGTGCATAATGGTCAACAACCAATGGCTCACAACAAAAGCCCTTTTTTTTGTGCATGTGGTGCATAATGGTCAACAACCAATGGCTCCTGACAACAAAACCCTCTTTTTGTGTGTGTGGTGCATAATGGGCACATGAAGGGGGCTTGAAGGGCGCATGTAGTGCGCAGTTTCCACCGGCAACACATTTCTTATCATAACTTTTGATCGAGCTCTGTTTTGGATGATTTTTATTATGTTGGAAAGCTCTCTCCGAGATCTTTTTTGATAGTGTATGATATGGATATGTTTGGTTAAGGTATCTATGCTAAAACAACAAGTTTTCGGCCGGGTTTGGCGGGGCTTTCATATCCTACCAACCGACACATTACTACGAGTTAAGCTATTGGATATTGTTTTATGGCTCATTTTGAATGAAGCTTGCAAAAAATTACCATGCATTTTTAGATTTTTTGAGGCGGATTATTAAGCAAATTCCAAGGCTTCTAGATTCTTGTGCTAACAAGCAGAAAAATTTCCCACTTTGGGTTCTCACCACAAGAATCCATGGAGGCCAAAGGCTTCTTTGCCGCATTCAATTGAAAAATGTTTGTGTATGGGTGTTGCAAACTTTATGACTTTGAGAATAATGGGATCAATCACGCTCTATCTTTATGGTAACTTTTACTTATGTTCTATTTGTTTTATTGTGATGAAATTCAAAAGCTACAGGTGATGAAAGCCTCAAATGAATTCTAGTTTTTTTCTGGTTTGAATTCTAAAATTTTTTGTCACAGGGGGGCGTCCCTAAGGCCCCGAAGGGAATAAAACACTTTTTGCAACACAAACCATTAACATCCAACATATAAAAATTAAATCCCCCAACACATAACAACCAACACATAACAACCATTGACATTAACAACCAACACATAACGAGTGCGAATTTTTGGAGGGTTTTTCTGGGAAGGGTTTAGAGGGTTTATTAGATTGTGTCTACTTTTTTTAATTTTGTCAATGGTTCTGAGGTATAAAAGATGCACTTCGAGACTACATATTATAAGAAATATAACTACACCAAAGTAGTATATTGTCCATACCATTATACTAAATACACCATACTCCTTACTATGTTATGTCCATACTTCATACTGCCCACACTATTATAATAAATATAATTGCCTTAGTGTTCATACTGTTATTATCATATCCACAGTATAGGCATAGAAAAAGAGAGCATTGTAAAGCAGATTGTTTGAAGTAAACAACGGAAGCCAGTATAGGCATAGAAAAAGAGAGCATTGTAAAGCAGATTGTTTGAAGTAAACAACGGAAGCCAAAACACTATGAGAAACAATAATGTTATGAAAATACAGCCACAAGAAGTCGTCATCCTTCTTCACACTCATCATCTACAAGCAGACAACGTCGACGTCTCCTTTCCACTTGAATTGGGGATTCCCTTGTTGCCTGCCTGATACGTCTCCAACACAGCCACGATTTTATTCCCCTACTTCTATGGTGCTCACCCATTTGGGTTTCATAAATTGGGGTTTTTTAAATAACCTTAGCTACTATGTTTTTATATTTAAATGCTACACAATCTTATACTGAAACAAGGTAAGCCACTAGGTTCATTACAAATATTGACAATAACTAATGGAAAGAGAACACCTATGTTGACAATAATATTGGCGATTTTTAATGCTGGATCCATATGTATATGCTGATGTCTCGGTAACAAACCATGTGCATAAGAAATTGTATTTGCATGAAGAAAGCTAGGGAAATAAAACATATCATACAAATAGGTTTCGTAGATGGCTTAAAGTTGTTAAAGGATGTGATCATACAAAGGAAATGTGAATGTATTCCATACATGAAAGTCTCCGCAACGTGGCAATTTGTAAACAGAGTGTACTATTAGTATTTATAGGTGAGAATGTCAAAGTTGAGCATGAAATTAAAAGATCAAACTTGTTGGATCTGCATGCATATGGTGACATCTCGAGAACATTTATAGTATTTGTTGTATTTTCTGCCATGCATTTGCATGGTTGATCACTCAAAGAATTGTTGCTTCTTTCTTTCACATCCGATGGTGTCATGTATACACACTTCCTGGATAGTAAGTATCCCTGGAGCACGATAAAGTATGCCTTTCAGCAGAAGGACATGTGTGGAGGTGGTTCCTTCTTCCTTCTCTATCTAAACAGCATAATCTTTGGCAGGACAATAATACTAGATTCAAGTCTCATGGGCCTTCTTGGTTGGCAAAACCTTTTAAGTCTCATGCTGGCACCGTAGATCTTTATTATTTTTCTTTCACGTCTTTGACCCATGCGGTATTGTTTGTTGAATTTGGAACTTCTCGTAACAATAAGCGTAGAATTCCCAAGCCTTATCTGCTCATCCTTCGCTGGAGCGTACTTCCGTAATAATAACACGCACTGTTAAGTTAAATTAAGTTAAATAACACGCGTGCTACATAAATTAAGTTAAGATCTCAAGGCTAGACACGCACTGAAATGGCCCTCCAAGGCAGTCTTCCATTATCAGCCTGCTCAATCAAAGGTCAAGCCTTCCAACATTTTCCAACATTTTCTGAAGAGTCTTCATGTTGGTAAGTAATGGAGGTTAAGAAAAATTTCTTACATTACATTTTTGTTCTCATCAGTTCTTTAAATTCTAAGCAGCAAGATTCAATGTCACTACATTGAGCTCAAAGGTCCAGTGCAGCCAGAAAAAACTAGTAAGTCTTCCACCTTCGCCTCCATCCCTTCAAATTCCTCACAAATTCCTCACAAATTCTGAAGTTTCTGAAGGTCATCGGAGCATCACATTGATTGAAGAGGTCGCTCAGAGTCATGCATCAGGAATACCTCTTCTGTTCAGAGAATTTGCAAAACTTCAAGCAACTAACAGAAATAAGGCAACCATAATACAGACATGGCACTAGGCATATAATAAGGCATCGTATGAACTGATTATTAAATCCAGAGGTATGAAAGGCTTGAGCAGCTTAAATAAACAGAATTTGATAACGTAGCTTACCTTAATCTAAGAGGTGCGCCGCCGCACTAGGTTTGCAGTATGTTGCCATGACTTAAAAGTTTGTCTTCTGCCATCAGATTCTGAGCAGCAAATTGTCCCAGTTGTTTTGAAACAGCGACATATAAACATATTATCTCCAGTATTCACATTTCAACAGATTCAAGTAATAAATTTCAGTTAAAAAACATGGAATACTATGAACTGGGTCTGGGCTGGGACTGTAACTGGGTCAGATAAATTAACATCTGAGCTCTTATAATCTGAGCATTACAACATACTAAAGATCTGCACTTTGCCTGCCTTCCCAGAGGAGGTGCGCCGCCGCACTAGGTCTGCAGGCCGTTGTGGTCATGCATTCAAACCAAATAAAAAACCAACCATTCTTACCTTTCTGGAGGATGCGCGCCGCCGCACTGGGTCCGCAAGGATTTAGATATGAATACAGCTGAAAATAGTCATGGTAAACATCTCAGAAATTGGCCCTCACAAATCACAGACATCTGTTTTTCCAAAACGAGCTTACCTTACTGGATGGAGTGCGCCGCCGCACTGGGTCGGATTGAAGCAGTAGCAAGGGCTAAGATTACAATGCAGCTGGAAAAAATCATGGAAAACATCTCAGAAATCCCTTCCTGACTCACGAACCTTGCTGGCATATTCAAATCGAGCTTACCTTGCTGGATGGAGTGCGCCGCCGCACTGGGTCTGCAGCTGGGCACAAAAATTTCCAAGAACAGATGATTTTCGGGTTTTTGAAAAAACAGAGGTACAGAGATCGAGGTAGGTACAGAGGTATTTCGAGTTTTTTTTCGAAATTAAGTTTAAAAAAACAATATATGTTTGAAAAGCATTAATCCGAATAGAGGTTTTACAAATAACAAAACATCTGGTTTTTCAAAAGCAAAAGAGGTTGCAAAAGCAAAAGAGGTTGCAAAGGCATTATTCTTAAATTCTTAATTCTCTTAATCATTTCAAATCTCAAATCCCTAATAACGCCTACATTTTCACACGTCGCATGGCCCAAAAATATTTAAACGTTTTAAACGGGTTGTGTTCAATGATGGCCAGCCCATGGAAGGAAAGGAACGTGGCTGTAAGTTCCATTGGGAACAATGTCTTCAACGACATACCAATAAGTACATATTCCAAGAGCATAGACAAGAGCATCTAAATTTGTGCACGGCATGGAGATCAGCACCCACTGCAGAAGATGCTGAGGTTGCTTTTCAAAATATTGTCAATTGGTCGCCTGGAAAAACTAGCCCTTCAGACATAAGTTCATTAGGCTCGTGGCTAGCATGGTGGCATCAAAGAGTGAGCAGATGGGGCAACTGCTCAATCTAGCAACTGCAGCTCAAATCCCTAACACTAATCTATCAGAATCTAGCAACTGCAGCTCAAATCCCTAACACTAATCTATCAGAATCTGTGCATGCTAGTTGGATAGCATCAAGAGGGTACGTGAATAAATTATCCTTGTACGATGCATGCTTATGCGATCCGACGAAGCTATCTTTGCCAAAAGTGCAAAGTGCAAAGCACATAGAGAACACAATTTTGTTGGAATAGGTCCGAGGATGGATACCTTAATCGCGCTGAATGGGCACTCCCATAAAGACTAGTAACGTTACTCCATCCGCTTGTGTCATGCATAGTATGATAACCAACTTCGGCAGCCATTTACATAGTGGTTTAAGGCCCATTCATGCATCTGATATGCTACATACCTTGTCAGGATATGATTTACTGCTAAAAAAGGACCGAAGATATGTTTTCGGAATATAACAAGGATGTGGGTTACGTAACCATCATCCGGACAAGAGGGCCCATACTTGGTCTAGAGTTAGGGTAGATGCTTGAACAAGAAAACAAAGCGGAATATAATATTTGATGATGCTACATACCTTGGCTGCCTCCATCCTCTCTCACTTTGAGTATGATTTCTTTCGATCAAACCACTAGAGGGAATGGGCTATTAGAAGAATAGAGCCCCGGTAGTAAAATAAGATGTCAAGGTAGAATAAAGTCCAATGGTCAAGATGCAAGGCTGAAATTAATATTAAATGCGAGTCTACTATTGCACCATGCTTCAATCGGACAAAGGAAAGTAAATGGGAGAGAGGTCACACAAAAGGTTTTGGTTTTGTCCTCAAAATGTGCGAAATACTTACTATCCAAAATTGGAGGCATCATAGCCATACCAACTCGTCCAGTGATTGGCTGTGGGCAAAAGGAGTAAATATAACTAGTGCGAGTTGGAAACATTGGAGAGAGGAACTATTCCGTTAGAGGGATTACCCCACGAAACTCAATGCCCGATATGGCTAGTGTGAATTCTTCTACTTTGAACAGCGACTCTGTCCACTTCATGGAACGTTTTGGCAAAAGCGCATGAATGCACGGAGGAAGCTTTGTGTAGAAGTCGAAACAAAGCTTAATCAAGCTTTACAACTGGAGTGTGATATTGAGTCTGTAAAGGTCAATCTCACCAACGGGGATGTTGCATACCAGTTGCGTCGACCAGATGAAACTTATACAGTGAGGGTATGCAAGCATCCCACATGCACATGCCCGGATTTCATGGGTAGAGAACTGAAAAGGATATACATTCCATGCAAACATCTGATGTACATATTTGCGAAAGTCCTAAACCATGACCCCAGGTTTTTCTTGGACATCATTCAGCCTGTATTGACAGAGGATGTTCTCCAGAGGGTCCCCGTCTGAGGAAAAACAGTTCTTGGTAGGAAGATTTCCATATCAAATTATAATAGTTATTAGTGTGGTAATTAGCAATTTCGCTAAACGTTGACACTACACATGTTCATTAGATGAACACAAAATTGTTTTATGTTAAAAGGTCTTATAGTGAATTTTGCTACATGAAAAAAAAGGCGACTGGTGCGACATGCCACAATAGAATATTCTAAGGAATATTCTCCCATGGAACCCTCCAAGCCATCTCAAAAAAAACCCTCTAAATAAAATTCCCCACACATAACTACCATTGGCATTAATTAACACAACCATTGGGTCCAACACATTTAAATTAAAATCCCCCCTTAAACCCCCTTTGGTTTGGGTGCATATTCACACGGGGGATGACGTAGGGCAGCGAGAGCCCTCATACAGGGGAGAGTCAGGCTTCAAAAGTATTTGTTGATTCGGAGCTTAGCTCGCTATATACAGAGACATGGAATGGACCCGCAGGAGTTGCCATAAAGAACAGAATGCAGCAGGTCAACAGATTTTAAGCTTTTGCTCATCATTGAATATGGTCATCTTTAATGGAGTTGGCCACTTCAAATCCGATGGTTACACCTCTAGAAGCGAGAATACAGAGGAGTTCACTTATTCAGTCTTAGATTACCTGATCGGTGAACCACACTTGATGCATATGATCCAAAACTTCACAGTTGGAGATTTTGAGAGCGAAAGTGACCATGCTCCTCTTATAGTCACATTACCAGCGCATAATATCCCTTGGAGAAGGAATTATAAGCCAGGTATCAAATATAATGAGGCTAAAAAGCTGGATTTTCATGCTAGAGTCCTTAACGGGCTGCCAAAAATCAAGGCATTGAATAGTATACATGCTAAGGCTGCTGCTCTTAATAGGCTTTTATCGGACAATGATAAATATGCATATGGAGAATACTCCAGGAAACAAGGCACTCAACCCAGGAATGCGTGGTATGACGATGAGCTAAAACATGCCAGAAAAAAGATTGCCAACCCTGTCAAACTGCAAGAATATAGAAAACTGGTGAAACAAAAGAAACGAGCATGGATACAAGCCGAACAGGTAAAACTTGAGAACAAGGCAGCACACTCCGGCAAATGGTTTTGGAAGCACCTCACTCCTCCAACCAAGGAGCTGGCCCTGACAGATTTGCATACTTGGAAAACGTATGCTTTGCATCTCTATTTTAAAGGGGAAGATCGGTTGCGCTTACCTAAAGAAGCCATCCAGCAGTTTGTTGTTAGTATGGAAGATGTTAAGGCTGGAATAGATGGGTTAGCATGTGGCAAAGCACGGGATATAGATGGATTGTTGGCTGAGCATCTTAAAGATGGTGGCAAAGAGCTTGCTGGCCTGATATCAGATCTCTTTAACCAAGCTATAACAGATGGTTTTCCGGCTGCCTGGACAACAAGCTTGATCCACCCCACTCATAAGCAAGGTGACGTGTTGCTGCCGAATAATTATAGGACAATTATGATCAGTCCCATTCTCGCTAAGTTATTTGGTAAGATCTTTGATTCTAAACTTTCAGCATGGGCAGAGGAACAGGGGATAAGAGCACGAGGGCAAGCAGGGTCCAGACGAGGTTTCTCAACCATAGACCATTTGCTCACATTGCGGACGATGATAGAAGATGCTAAATCACAAGGAACATCCTTGCTCTGTTGCTTCATTGACTTTGCTAAAGCATTTGATACGGTTCCCCGTCAGAAATTACTATGCAGATTAATCCGGCTTGGGGTTCCGAATGAATGGGTGCAGGCTATAGGCAGATTATATGAAACGGTCCAGGGAAAAGTGGTCACACCACTTGGCATGTCTGATCTAATCACCAGTGATGTGGGAGTAAAACAAGGCTGCCCGCTCTCTCCTACCTTGTTCGGTCTGTACATTGACCAACTATAAGACTTCCTCAAGCAATCTGGATGCCATTTCCCACGTATCTTCCACGAAATGGTAATCCTTTTGCTTTATGCTGATGATTTACTTTTATGCTTCCATACTATAGGAGACTTGCAGAGACAACTTGATGTGCTAAGTGAATTTTGCTTAGAGTTTGGTCTTACAGTCAATCTGGAAAAAACCAAGATCTTGAGCTTTGGAGTGCAGCCCGCTACTGTATTCTATCAAGGAGAAGTGATTGAACAGGCACAATCCTATAAATATTTGGGACATGAAGTGTTCATTGGACGAAAGCCTTGGACAAAAGGCGTGGATCTTAGAATTGCAGCTGCTTTGAAAGCATTTTATGCAATGGCCAATCTGTGCCGTCATGCGCATATTACTTACTGGCCACTCCGAAAGAAGCTTTTTTAAGCATTGGTAATGCCAGTCATTTTGTATGCTAGTGAAATATGGGGGCCATCACTATGCAGGTCTAAATGGAACGAGATTGAATCAATCCAGAAAATGTGGTTGCACATGGCTTTGAAGGTAAAAAGAGCGGTTCCATATGAGATACTGATGTATGATACTGGATCACACCCGTTGGAAGTTCAAGCTATGAGCAATACTTTACGATATCTCGACCAGAATACACAAGCAGGTGAAGATTCACTTGTACAGTCTGCTCTCAATGTTGCTGCGCAGATTGACGAGGGCGGCAAAAAGTGTTGGCATAAAGATCTAAAGGACTCGTTTGCACGATTGAACCTCACTGTTTGTCCCTACACCAAAGAGTTCAAGGAATGCGCATTTTTGGCATATTGCGATGCGTCTTCTAAAAAGAAGGTTCAGTACTATGTCAGGGACTTCAATCCAAAGCGTGACCATGTCATACAGCCTTACCTGAGCCTCCACAACATGTTTCCTGGGCAGATAAGAGCAATTGCACGAATACGCATGAGTTCTCATCACTTAATGATCGAACGAGGGAGGTGGTTGAACATTGATGAGCAACACAGAATCTGTTCTTGCAAGGAGGACGTGGAGACGGAGAGGCATGCTATTTACTTCTGTCATAAGTATGATGATCTTCGCGCCAGATACTCCATGATTGACTGGAGTATACCTATGGACAGGTTGTTTCATCACCAGCCAGTGCTTCCATATCTAGGGAGCTTCCTTCGGGAGCTTCTAAACCACGAGGAACACTAAGAATATGTGAACAATCATCTCGCAAAGTTTATTGGTTATACTGAATGTTCTTGTCCCATAGCCTACGGGCTTCCGTGGACGCTAATAATCTTTATTATTATTATTATTATTATTATTATTATTATTATTATTATGATTATTATTATTATAATTGTGTTTTGCACGTACGAAATCAACACCATATAGTATTCCGCTTGAAATCTTATAGTATTTTGCGAATCATGTTATACAGTATAGCAAATTTTATACTTGCATACCCCACAAATGAGGAACCTTACGTACGGTGTAGATTAAGGAATAAGGGGTGAATATGCCTATCCAACAGCTCTCGTTGCCTGGAGTCACCCCCCGTGTAAATCCACATATCATCAGGCACAACAATTTTAAACTTGAATCATATGAATGGTCAAATTAAAAGTTGGACATTGAAACCATGGATGCAAGAAAGATACCAATAAAATATAGTTAGGGGATTACAAAAAAGACTAATCAGAAGCTTTAATAAATGATTTGCAGAAAACAATTATCACAATGACACACTCCTGACAACTATCAGATCTATTTGCATAAATATTATGCACCATCAAGCAACGTGAAAGATTGATCTGGAACATAAATAAAGGGCGTGACCAAAGGCTAGAGTGCAAAGATCCCGAGTGCATTGAACAAATTCTTGAGGCCTGTAACGGGCCCATGGTAGACCGCTCGAGTATTCGAACCTTGAATGTGCCTGTGGGGCGTTCCCGAGACACCGGCATAAATGGGTAGAAGCGACTACTCATAAACGTCTAGACGGTTTTGCCCAGTTGGTTAAGGGCATGTCGGTTAGGAACGTTACAAAAAGAAAAATACATTGCATCACATAATGCATTTAGCATGGCATCACATAATGCATTTAGCATGCATGTACATGCTCTGCATGCTCTTGCTCTATGCAGGTAATGGTGGTTCAACGGCAGAGCGATTGTTGAGTAAAATAGTAGAAAATGTGCGGACATAACTGGCCTGATCTAGATCCTATTGCTTTGTGCAGGCAATGGTGGTTCAATAACATAGCGATTGTGAAGTAAAATAGTAGAAAAGGTACGAATGACATAGCTGACCTGATCAGATTCTCTGTAGTCTTAGTGGACATAGCTGACCTGATCAAAATCTCTGTTAGGGATGTATAATAAAATGGCTAGATCTTCCTACAACAAAACAAAAGCAAATACCTACATAAGTTGACATGATAAAGGGATAAGGAAATTCTTCATCTACTTCGTCGGAACAAAATATTTTTACCCCGGTTATTGTGATTCCATCGCAAAAAATTCCATCCCCATGGAATCACCGGTAGCCGAGACCCCAAGTATCCGTACCAAAGCCCCCATATCCGTGCAGCCCATTAAGCTTTGTCATTTATATCTTCCCTAGGAATCACAACTTTGTTATTCTGCCAGATAGAATCACCAATTTACGATTCTTCGAGATGGAATCACCGCTTATGTATTCCACCAGACGGAATCACAATCGTAATATTTATTCCGCGAGACGGAATCACAATCGTGTTATTCCGGCCGATCTAATCACAACCTTTGCTATTCCACCGCATTTTAATCACCTTGATATCCCGCCGGTGGAATCACCATGGTGAAATACCCCCCACAATCACGTCCCAGAAAATTCCGCCTCGGTGGAATCACCGCGGTGAAATCTTTAGAAAGTGGAATCAACAACATCTTGTAATTCCGCCCGATGGAATCACCGCGTGGCACCATAATATTCTAACCCGTAGAATCACCGCCAGTAGATATTCTAACCCGCGGAATCACCGCACTATAATATTCTAACTCGTGAGAATCACATACCATAATATTCCTTCCGGTGGAATCACCATGGAATTTCAAATCGCCCGGCCTATCCGCCTACGGCCGTGCCACGAGGAGGAAAAATTACCATGGTTCAATCCCAAATTTTCATTTGATTCCACAGAAAATGGTTCAAGATAAATTTCCTCTGATTCCATAGAAACTGGTTCAGGATGGTTTAGCTAAGCATACATAACCCTGTTCCGGAAATAAGAAATGAAGGATGTTCTCTTTGGGCTGGAGGATTCGAACCTCCAGGCCAGATCGGCCTCACCAGAGCCCTAGGACAAACCGGTAGACAAAAAAAAAAACAAACAGGCTTACTTTCTCATCTGTATCAATTCAACACTTAATCGTTTGCACAGAAGCATTTTAACAGCTTGGGCTTATGAATGCAGCAATAATTAGTACTCCTCAATACCCAGCAGCATGCCTTTCAGGAAGCAAATATTTTTAGCAGTAATAAATGACTAGCTTGTTCTTCTGATGATTCAACATTCATCATCCACACAACATATCCATCACAGGAACACAAATGAGCCGTTATAGAATATAAAAGAATGAATCGAATACAATATGGTTAAACAGTGACTCATGATTTATGGGCGAAAAAAGAAGAAAGATTGAAAGACCTAAACGGAGTTTTGGAGAAGGAAAAAAGCTCACCATCACTGGTTGGAGCAGGAGCCGGGGCACCCTCTTGTGCATAAGCAGCGGGGATCAAAACAAAGCTTCAACGATGGCGCGGGAGAAACAGAGGCTGAAATGGGAAAGATTGATGGAACGCCGAGTTATTCTGATATTTCGGCTATGGATATTTGTTCTTCGAAGGATGAGATTACAGACTGGGCCTGGGAGCCTGCTGAATCAAACCTTCTAGATGAGAAGCCTTTGAAGAAGCATAGGCTGTCCCGTGCTTCGTATCTGTATCATATTTCTCAGTTTAAGCCTAAGCTCCGAAGAGGGGTTAAAATGCAGGAGCAGGAGCCTAAGCAGAAGAGGGGTTGGAGCAGGAGCCGGGGCACCCTCTTGCGCATAAGCAGCGGGGATCAAAACAAAGATCAACAAGGTTAAGAAGAACTTAACCAAAATAGAAGCAGAAATGGCAGCCATGTCGAGAGGAAGGGACGCCTCGAGAAGCTAGATCCGGACAGAAAAACGAGAAAAGAAAGCTTCAACGAGGCGCCGGAGTTGTAGACCTATAATCTGCGAAGCAAGAATGCGAAGAGACGTCGGATTTATCTGCAAAGAAGCGACGTAGGCCGGCTCTGTGACAGATTCATCTGGCCGTTCTCGGCGACGTTCCGGAGCAACTCCTTTCTTCCGCCATAGCCGCCGCCATAGCCGCAGCAGCTGCAAAACCTCCCAAAGAATAACACGACGTAATAAATTTGAATTTTTACTTGGGATATTCCACCGGGCAGAATCAATTACGATGGTGATTCCATCACGTGGAATAAAATGGCAATGATTCTGTCTGGTGGAATAAAGTGGCGTTGTCGATTAATACGCGATTCGGGGTCTCCGTAATCGGACCCGTTTTCCGGCTTTCGTGATTCTCACGGCGGCAGGAATATCTTGCGATAGAATCACAATAACCGGGGTAAAAATATTTCGACGCTACTTCGTCCAACTTCAAGTTGAGCCTCCAGTTCATTATGACATTGCAAGACAAAAAATATAAGGCGGTTGTACATCAAGCAGCCTTAGATTTCGATAAATTATCTTCATATTTCTGATGGATTTAGAGAAAAAGAGTTGAGGTCATTGCACAATTCTTGTGTGCAGATAAACACAAAAAACTAATGGCATGGACTACAATAAAAAATAAATAATTTATGAAATAGGGCACTGTTATAATATAGTGCTTTCTTACCCTAAACAGAAATTGAAAATAGACCTATAGTTAGCCGATGCTATATTCAACCATTTGTTCAAAAGCCTTGGCTATGTACCTCACCAAATTACCTATTATGAGGCCTGCAAAAAAAGATGGTAAAGCTAAATTCAATTGCTTTAAATGTAACATCAAGGTTAAATTTATTCATGACTATGATTGAATCATCCTACCTGCTGGAAAATGATTGATTGAATGACGTCTTTAGATCTACCTAGTGAACATGAATATAAAATTTAAGAGGTAGCATCGAAATCCAGAATGTGGATGGCACCGACAAACAACCATACCTGACCTACAACAGAAACACACAAATAAACAACATAAATAACATTTTAATCTTCAACCTTTAATTTGTGTAATCTGACGAATTTTCTGCAATAATGCATGGCAAGAAAATATATACCTTAGACTTTTAAAGTAATGCAGAAGGATGTTTGGATTCTTTGCATTGCAAAAGAAACATATCTGCAGAAATTTCAGTGATTCAAATTATCAGCAACATTATACATATTTTAGAAGCAATGGCAATAATGGATAGTAATAGCTACTATGCGTAAAGAAGCAGAAATGGAGAAGAGGATGATACCATAGAACTGCATCATAACATGCAAAAAATGTGGGTGGACTTTGAACTGCTTGCAATTTTCTTCAAATTGATATATAGTTGTTATTGAGATTCGATAAGGATTATCTTATGGATGTGTCCAGATGCTCACCTACAACAAATTAGCAGAAATGTGAGTCCTCAAGACTTTCGATTATTGTTTAGGTTGTTGCCTTTGAGTTTTGCACTGGTGTAAGTTATGCCTTACAGTAAATCTGTATATAGTTCTATGCCCTGTATTGATTGCTTCTCTTATTAAAGGTCATAGTCTGCTATTTGGGCCTATATCTTCATTTCACAACATATTTTGCATTTTTTTTGTTCATGTTTGCCATTGGGCCATATTCTAGGATACTTATATCCATCTGTCTTCTCGAAGGACATAGTTTTGAGGTCCTATAACTGCTCTTAGTTCAAATAAGGTCACAAAGAGCTACGTGCAAAAATCTTGAACTTGAAAGGGTAGTAAGCTTGCAAAGAGCTCTATGCAGAAACCCTGAACTGGAAAGGGTAGTGGTTAAGACATTATGTGTCATTCTGAATATTTCTTTATCCACTGTTGAATCTATGTTTAATTCATACGCTTCCGATGATCTGAAAATGGCTCCATGAAGATTTTTCACAGCACGGGTGATAAAAGAAATAGCTGCCTATTGTATCACCTGTTGTTACAGCCAGCATAAACACGTGGGTGAAATTCCAGAGCTGGAGCAGGCTTATTTTCATATTTCTATTTGTAATCTAAGGATTTACCTTCAAAACGAATGTGTTCACTTTTTTAGTTGAGCCGACTCCTCTGAAGATTGGAAGAGGCAAACGTCAAAATTAAAAATCACCTCAATACATTGCGCTAACAGAGCCTGAGAGAAGCAATGCTGTTATAAAAGCACATACATTTATCTGCCCATTGCCTCCACATTGAAAAGGAGAATCCTTCTGTAAATGATGCCTTAAATAAATCAAAATACCATCTTAAAATCCTAACTCCTAATCGATCCATTTAGAAGCTAAATAAAGAACCTAACTATTAAATATGCATATCCCAGAATAGGCTAGGTCATCTTTACGCCAAGGTGCTCCTACATACATTGCCGCACTCCCTACTGTTTTGTTTACATTCTTAGTGAACAACATAACCAATATTTGCTAGTTAGTTAAACATGCCAATATTTTCCCAATGAGAACACGTGGAAGAAATGTTCCTGTTAAAAGTTTGGGTGACATAATGGATTCACCTAGCTCAGCAAGTTGACGACAGGAATAGCCAGTGAACAAACCTGAATTTATACAAATGTTAAATAATCAAGTTGAGATGCTCACCCAACATGACGTCTCACTGCATAAGTGCTGAAACGAAAAGAAATAGTATTCAAGATTCTACATCTACTTGCGAGTTACCACATGTACAAACAGAGAATTGGATTGTAGAAACAGATTGGCAAAAAGTCTAGGCTTCATTTCTCTTTGCAAAAGAACGACATAGAATGTAACATTTATCCATGGAATTAAGCCCATTCCATCATCATCGACACTATTCATGGAAGTTTTCCATGCATGACTACAGCTACTGGAAAGTGATGCCAACATATAAATTATATCCCAATGATAAATATTTGAGAAAAGCCAAAAATACAAAAATAATATGTAGATGCTTACAGTAAAGTACCTGCTCTACAGTAGATGGAAAATGCAAAGTTAATGATGCCTGAGTATTCAGCCTTTGCTAAGTGGTTTTTCGGTGCATAATCAAGTCATATGTGTGATTTGGATGTGCTACATGGTCGAGATCTATATTACACTCAAATTGACAATGGCATAGATATCATTAAACATCTGGAATGGATGTAAAGAAAAATTGCAATCATTCAGATTATGCTAGAATCTTGTTTGATCTTCTGGAATCACCATTTCAAATGTTTCTTCGCTAAACTACCTATGCATAATCCATTAAAAGGTGCATTTCTATCGCAATTTGCCAAATGAAGCGACACTTCCTGAATCTATCAAAAGGATCAGCTCACACTGGTCTATGCAAGCTTGTCCCTAAATTAGAAGAAAAGATCTCAGCTCACGCTGATCTATGCATGCTGATTAAACTTTTTATGATCTGCTCTCCATCCAAAAATGTCCAGATTAGGACTTGAAGAAATAATGTTGATAGATAATAGCAAGGGGCTATGGCCCCAAAATCAATTCCTCATATTCAGCTTGTGAAAAGGTTCTAAAATGTAATAAAGAGTATGGCAGTGGCCATTTGATAAAGTCATATTGATAAAGAACCCCAAGATGGGATCTAGATCCTAAATTAAGATTTGACAATAATAAACCGGACCCAAAATCTTAATTTCGAAATCTCTAATCTCGACAGACTAATCTGGCCCAATTTTTTGAATACTGGAATAATCATTGTATAACATGGGACAGGGCAAATGGTATGAGCAATCTATAATCCTATACGGTATATATAGAGCAGGAGCTTTTGTTGGCTTCGGCAGAGAAACCCATATATTAATCAGTAGATGGATTAGCCTGGAAATGTTTCAGCGACAAAAAATATGAGAATGAAACATTTGGAAAACTATGTCTCTAAACTTGTACATTTATATTTGAATAAACAGATTGGATTTCATACCGTCATTTTATCGCCTCGCAAAATCGCGGGACTTAGTAACCAACATGTCCCTAATATCTTCTCGAAAATTACTTTCAGTGCCACATGCCACAGTATCACCATCAGTCTTTTCTAGAACCCTTTGCTCAATGCTATAAAGTAGACAATCTTGAGCATAATAAGGCAATCATCATTGTAGAACAATCCTTCTTTTAGACATGTATGCGTGTAAAATAAATAAGGTGGATCTTGAAGTCAATTAATGATCTATTGATAATATATGCTCGGAATAAAGTCATCTCATGACTTCGGCCCATCTTGCCGGATATAAATGTCCATGTAATCGTGGTCGGGCCCATGAAATAGAGGTGGTGCAATAAAACACCGAGGGTTATGCATGAACCCCGTTATAACTATGACATCCACTCGCAAAGATTACGTCAATCAATAATGAAATAATAGAGATGCCATGATGGGAAAATATCAAAAATGGATGATTACTTTCAACATAGACGCTTGACTATAGGACATGCATTGAGCTTAGTTATAGGATATGCATTGGTGTAGATATCATGTTCTCTCGGCTACGTTTAAGATGATGCACTGGCATGGATCCAAAACTAAAAGCGAAGCATTGCAATACATACTCATTGCTGATTGACCTGTGTTGCTGCTGACGAAGGGAAAAAAGTTCTTTGTATGGAATAAAGATATTATGACATTCAAAAAAACGGGCATCTTGTGCTGAAGTTTCTGCATTTGGTACAATTATTATAAAGAATTGCTCCTATCTAGGCAAACTGAAATAGATCAGGACAAAGAATGGAAGGGCTAAGTTCCGGACCTCGAGATGCAAATAACCATATGTGTTTTTAATCAAGTAAACATAAAGAAACTCTTTATTATGTCTTATGGCTATGCTATGAAGTAAAAAATACTTATCTATAGCAAGTTTAATTCGATGCTTCACACTGAATAGATTGATAATCTCCAGCTCATAAACCTTTCTAGGTTCTCGAAATGGGACAAACTTATGTGTTGGCTTCGTATGTATTGGCCTCGTATCCAAAAAGCCTAGGTCTTAGATACCAAAAGATCCCATCATAATCTCAATAAACTGTAAGGTAGGGTTAGAGTCCTCCACCCCCGCAAAACCAAGCAAATTCTTGAAGATAGGACTTCCTAACCTCGTTCCTAACCTCGTTGAAGATGAAGGGGCTCGCCACTAGAATACTGAAGAAGAAGGGTGAGGCTAAAACATCATCGACATGTGACAACATGAATGAATCTAGAACTCAACCTTGAGATGATTGTGGCAATTGTGGCACACATGCCTAATGCCGATACAATCGGATGGAACCATGTCCATTGGCCATCACTCTCATCATTCAATTACACACGCCCGGATATATTTATTTTTGTCGACTCACGAATGTGAAGCACATGAAGAAACCAAATCCACCGGATAAACATGTTGGAGTAGCGGGACATGAGACGACCCGAAAAATAGCACTTGCCAAGGAATGCATAATCAAATTCTAGACGTTATCAATGCCATAGCTTTTTAATCAGTAGTTGAAACCACATCCATAGGCCAAAGAATCTCAACCTACTCATAAATTGTTAATACATCTCATAGTTGTTAAGAACACAATCTATGAGCATGTTAAGAACAAATAATGCTTTGTCCTTGGCCTGATCAATTGTGCAATATTTTCCCCAATAATCTAATGTGCATGAGTTGACCTCCTTGGAGACTTGAACTCTGAGCAGCGACTTAGCTACTTGGCTCTTGGGTTTTCCTTATTCCGCCTATGCCACGACCTACATAAAGAACATGGATAAGATACAGAGCATCTGCACATAACATCCCCGATGATAGCAGATCTTTGTTTCCAAATAAAGCATCTACCATTATTATTTCATATATTCTCCTAACAAAAGATGCAAAGAACATGTGATTCTATATGTCAAGACTTCTTGACATATCATGCAAGGCACGAATCTTGATAATCGACAAACGGGCTGGAAAATTCAAATACAACTTATTGTTGCAAATATCTACCCATGAACCCCGGACCAGTAAATCACTGGAATTGAGAAAATGAAAAAGAACATTAAGTTTACCTTAGCAAGCTCGTCCAAGCAGCTCTTAGAGGAATCACAAATGGCCTGAAATTGTCGTATTTCATACCTAAACTTGGTGATTGTGGAAATATAATCTCCCACGCATTGGTGCCTAATTTGGCCAAGAAAGTCTCTTACCGGGGATCGTTAGCAATCATGGACTTTCAGTCAGGTGCCGCCTATGCAATTAAAAAAAAAAAAAAACCCAAAAAATTATGTTATTTGAAAAGAGATAGAAGTTCGCTTACCTCCCTCTGCAACTTGTCCTCCCTCCATGCACCCCATCGATTCCAAGGCTACCAAAAATATTCGAGCTCGAATTATCCCCGCACATGGCATTATCTTGACGGATTTTGATCCAACATGCTAGCTACCAGAATCAAAAGAGCAAGAAGATGCACCAACCGGGAGGCAAGCCATCCGGTCGATTGTCGAAAACTCAGAAGCCCCAAAACCCCGATCGATTACCCGCGAATCAGAACCCCCAAAACCACGAATAAAAGGGGCAAATCGATCCGCTTTCGGGGTTAGGGAAAATGGAAATCATACCAATTTTTTTTTTTCCTGATTTCTGGAAACCGATAATTTTTTCCGGCGGCCGAAAACCCACAAAATCTTAGGAAATCAATTAAAAAAAAATTACAAAAACATTTTCCTCTAGGCCGGAAAATCCCAAATTAACAAGATTGATTGATTGATTGATCTACGTATTATTTATCTAGGTTTGGTTATTTTGTGGGCACCAAAAGAAACCCTAGATTTATCCGCAAGGGGTAGTCGGCGGGCCAAATTTGAGACAGGACCAAATAATTATACCGAAGCGCCTGGGTGTCTCCGTTGCAAGAACAGCGACCTTGTTTCTCTTCCTTCTTTTTTCTACGTCTTCGTCCAAATGGCCAGGAATTCTGGCCGCTGGAATCCGGCGGACTTGAATGAAGCAGAAGCAATGCCAGAACACGGGAATCTGTGACCTGTCTAGCGCCGGATCCCCTGGATGTGGGTGCCCTAATGAGAAGCGCCTCTGTAATGGAAGGACCATCTTTAGAAATAGAAACAGAAACAGAAAAAGGAACAGGAACAGACACCCATGAGGACCTTGCCAACGGGGCTGCCAAGGGACGGACCTTTCCTTTAGATGTTTCCAGTGATGGGGCCGAAAAGTTGCGCCGTGTAGTTAGGGAGAAGCTCTCGGAATTCATGGGAAGCTATACCGATGATGTATTGGCGGTATGTTTTGTTTCTTTCCAATGTGAAACACCAGGATTTGAAATTGCGTTTCCACCTAGGTCTTTTGAATGAAAGATTGCCATTATCTTTGGTATTCTTCCTTGTAGTTATGTGCATTTGCCTTATGAGTCTGAGCCTACTCCTTACAGATGTTCTCTACCCTAAAAAAATCATATAAATAACAACATCCCTACGATGACCATATGAAAACAAACTTTACATGTAATCTTAAATATATAATTGTGGTTCTTTGCCCACAGTATGGTGATGTATTTGCAGGAATATGTAGTAGTTTTAGTGGGACATGGGAAGCAACAGACACAGGCAGCAGCTGATCTTGAAGCTTTTCTTGGGGAGCAGACTCAGGCTTTTGTTAAATGGTATATCTCAGATCATGTCTTTGCTGTTGCCTTTCCATGCCTTGGGAACTATACAGATTTTGTTCTGCTCTCACTTAATTGGCATTTCTATCTTAGGCTTTGGGATCACCTGACGGCAAACAAAAGGCTGTACACTTCAGTTGAAAATGAGTACCCAAGGACTATCGACGAAGAACAGAAACCCGATCAGACTAAATGTACAGTTGAAACACAAAATGGGCAGGTATGTTGGATTCCGTGTATTGTATAGCTTGTGAAAATTGAATTATTGAACCTTGTCCTATTTTCTTTTCATAGTCTGGGGAGAACAAAACTGTTGAAAATGATAACCTACCAGTCAAAAGTAAGAAACACAGTGAACACGTCTCAACAAAATCCAGAAGGGATGATAGCCATGCACACTCGTCAGAAAAAGTGAAAAGTGAACACCACAAATCCAAGGGTCATGAACCATTGGAAGACATAATTAGCTCCGAGCATCATGAAATTGCAGGAAAAGTAAAGTCTGAACATCGAGATGAACATCATGATGCATCAGGAAGAGGGAAACATAAAGATGGGTACAGTAGCATGCGTGAAACCCATAATAAAGACAATGCCCGTCCCAGAGAATCAAAACGCCGCCGATCACCAGAACCTTGGTCACGAAGGGGGAAAGGGCGCCTGGACAGTAAAGAGGCCAAGGTCAGTTATAAAATCCAGAGTCATTCAATTTTTTTTTAATTAAAGGCTATTTTAAGGGTAAAATTTTTGACATTTTTGAGCCAATGCAGGATGATATGCCTGATCAAGACAGGTTATCTCCACATCCCAGAATATCTCCACCACGAGTTTCTAGACGGCTATTAGAGTCCGCGGTAAGAGATGCTGTTGCTCCAGCTGGGACAACTAGAAAGGATAAACGTCTGCGTTCAGTGGTTGCTTTAGACAATGGTGAGGCTCTGTTTTCCATGTTATATGTAGTTGATATCAGCATAAATGAACTAATAGATGCTGATATACTTACAGGCCATCCAGATTCAATGGCAGATTCCAATGGAAAGACACACGACGTACGGCCTCGTCATACATTGGCAAAGCAAGGGGGAATGCTCATAGCTATGAAGGCAGCAGCCGATGCTGCAGATGATGTTAACAGTTACACAAAGGGCAAATGCAGATTTGCTGGAAGTGTCTGGGATCGACTTGGTCACAGGCCAGAGCCTCAGGAAGAAGTCACCACAAGCACCAGCAAGGACGAGATAACAATGCAACCTGCAGAACTTGAAAATTTACATGCTGAAAATCGAAGAGGGGCAAGCAATCGACCAGGCAGAGTTGAAAATACTCCAGCAAGTGTGAGTGACCATAGTAAAGTAGAGTATTCTTTCGGCGGTGATTCTGGAAATATTGTAACTGGGGATAGTCAAGATTTTTACATGGAAGAGAGGATTAATATTGACAAGCAGGCTGAACAATGTATTGAAGAAATACCAGAATCTAGGGAAAGCTTGCCTTGGAAGCATGATAGAAATCCGAGAAATATCAACAATGAACTTTCCATGCCCCATATAAAGTCAGAAGGGACATCGTTTAGAAGTAACCAGGAAAATAAAGTGGTGCTACAGAGCGGAGATGCAATGGGAAAGACTGAAGGTGCCTCAGTTAATAACGAGGATACTCGTGACGAACCTCTTTTTGTTGCTCCCTCTTCTGAGCTACAAATCAGATCCGATGATTCAGATATTAAAGCAGAGAAAGTAAGTGCTAGTTGACGGCAGTAATTAAAGCTGTGCAAATGCTCATGGTTATGTGGTCTGTGTAGGACGTACTGGATATGAAAAGAAAATTGAGGCAAGTGGAGCTGGAAATGACCAAGCTGCGTGCACGGCAAGATGAGGTTGCGAAGGAGGTTCAAAAGGCTGCAACTACTCCTACACCAGGTAGAGCCTATGATAATGTGGACTGTTGCAGTGGTTATACATGTAATATGATGCATGTTCTTTCTTTATGTTGTTCTAGCGTTATATATTCAAGGTTCTAACATCTTCTGTTTTCTCGGGTGCTGTAGGAGTTGTGAAACCACTTTTGCAGTCAATCGAAGATGATGCTGACAGTCGCACTGTGTTTATTACCAATGTTAGTATCTGGTGTTTAGCAGCAAATTTTATAACTTATTGTTGATAGTTACCTTTGTATATTTGGCATTTTGCAGGTTCACTTTGCAACAACAAAAGAGGCTATTAGTGCTCATTTTTCTCCTTGTGGTGATGTCGTAAAAGTTACTTTATTAACGGATGGAGTTTCTGGAAAGCCGAAAGGGTATTTCCAAGCCCTCCCTCCCTCTCCCTCTCCCTATCTTTTTACTTTTTTTAGGCCTATTTGGTGATTGCTTTGTATACATCATTCCGTTTAGGTCTGCATATGTGGAGTTCTTTTCAAAAGATGCAGTTGACAAAGCCTTGGCTTTGAATGACTCGTGCTTACTTTCGCGTCCTCTGAAGGTTAATCTTCTCACATGAAGACATTGTTCATACGCAATATATGTCTAACGAATTCATTATTACAGGTGGTTCGAAAGGATGCAGCCAGTCATGAGTCTGGTGTTCCTGTCCGTACACAGTTAAGGCAGCCTATGCACTTGCCTATCAGGACAATACCTCGGGGACCCTATTTAAGAGGATCTCCATATCCTTTGCGCCCACCAAGGGCATTGAGGCCTTTTACAGGTGCTGTGCATATGCAGTGGAAACGTGAAGTTTCAGGAGGCACTAATGGAAATCAAACATGTGCCCGCCTTGATAGTGCTGGTGCTGGTGCTGGTGCTGGTGCTGGTGTTGTTGCTTCATCTGTTGCTTCATCCAAAAGTGGGCATTCTGTGAATGGGTACAGATCAGCGGTGGGTCCTGTTAGATCTAAAAAATCTTTTTCGTACGTGAGAAATGCAGTTTCAACCGAAACAGCAGTAACCGTACAAGATCAAAAGAGCAACCAGCTGTAAGATCTACTTTGCTGTGTGTTTATATTGGAAGGAGATTCAACAGAAGCCAGCGACTGCATGACCAAGCCTGGAAGGATCTAATCCACGAGGTAAACACGGTACGATTTTGGCACCAGGTTAGTACGAGATCTAACTGCAATGCATTCTGCAGCCTTTCTGTATCACAATAATGCCATGGTATTGAATGTATACATATATCTAAGAGGATGCGAATGGAGCTAAAAGGCTGCATGGAATGCGTAGTCTCACAAAAAATCTAATAATATCATAGTTGCAACCCAGTTGTAATGTTCATGCGTATTCTGAACAACTGCTATTTCTTTGTAAGCCATTGGTTAAAACATTATTAGCTGAGAAGACAACTACTATTGGTGGAGAGTTGGTTCTCATCTGTTTTTACATTACAATGTAGATAACAACATGAAAGATTAAACTGATGTGCTTGCAATGTGCTTTTTGATTTATCTACAATGAACTAATTGAACATTTAGAAAATGGTAGTGTGAATTTCCGATCAGTGTGTCATACTGGTGCCAGTTTAAATCAACAGCAGGGGACAGGGATATTGTATGATGTCAACTTCTGGGGTGTGTAATGATGCTCCCAATGGTTATTTTTTGAGCTCCGTGCTGGACCTCAGAAGTCAAATTTACGTAGTCTAATGCATCTTATGCAAATATATCATTAACAGAGTGGTTATTAGCAGGAAAAGTGTTCACTGTAGACGAATATGCGTAGTCACATCTCTATCTGCAGCTTTGGGGATGAGAATTTTAATAAAACCCAAGCCATAATAAGAACACTCCATGTAAGACTGCAATGGAGGATCTTTTTCTGCATGCAGGCAACCAAAGTCCCCGTGTTCTGCGGTTAAAAGTTCTCTCTCATTTAGAGTTAAAAATCAACCGTTTTACATTATAAGTGGCGATGTTACAAGAGGTGATTTGAAATCCAAACGTTTAATGTACAATGATTTTCAGCATGCATACTTGATACCAGGTTGTAAATCTGGTTCAATCTAAAGGTTTATCTAGGTAGATGTTTATATAAGTAAACAAGCTAGCACAACTCTAGTGCATGGCCTATGGCTATATTTAGGGATATAAATTTTCCCTAGAAATAAAAAAATTGGCTATGTAGGGGTATGAAATCTATTTAGTAGGAAAAGCGGGCACCTGCGTGGCGTCAACAGTGAATACGAAGTAAATTTGGTTGTTTTTGGAACATGAAGTGCAAATGAATAGTCATTGCATAATTAAGACAGACGAAATATTAGTCCCTTGAAATATAGCCCCTTTTCAGACTTTAATTCAAAATAATAAATATTGCCACATTACAAGTAAAGTGTTTAGCGTGGTGGATAGTGTGTTGGTTTTAAGGCTCCCTTGTATGGGTTCGAGCAAGTTTCTTTGCTTTTATTCGACTTGCCTAATATGATTAGGTTGGAGCCTTGTTTTTAACAGGTTTCTTTGCTTTTTTGAACATTCGACTTGCCTAATACTCGTTTTGCTACGCGACTTGCACAATATAGGTATATTTACGAGCCTAATATCAATTTCCCAATACAGACCAATTTACGAGTCTAATACCGTGTTTTGGTTGGAGATTTACCTTTGTAGGCATGGGTAATCTGTCTGTGTGGAATGGAGGGTGGAAGATGTGGATGGCATATACAATAAGTGGGGGTTTGTAGTCATAGACATATGTACGGTTGTTTAGATTGGCAGTGATAATTATTGAACTTAGAAAGGCAACCAGAACGGTGTCAAGGAATTATTTGCATTATGTGGAAAAGGTCTAGAATCTTTGGAATAAAAGTGAACTTCTATACTATCTTATAATGGGTGCAAAAACCTCTCGAATTTGTACAAAGATGTGTTATGAAGATTCATAAGTCGAGTGGGTGCGTATACATCTAATGTAGAAGAAATGTAAAATAGGGATATTGGAGGTGGCTTTGCATGTAGGAAACTTTATGGACATAGAAATGTCATTGACCGATTAACTTTTTTGTGCCATTAAAATAGAATAGAATAAGATAGAATATAAAATTTTAACGTCCACGAAGACCCATAATATAACATATGGAAAGAACATATGATTAACGATAACATATGCATGATAACGTCCACGATAACATTATAACATTATACTAGAAATGGAGCCTAGCATTGCTGGGTATAGCTGGAAACTGTAAATGCTACACTGGAGCAGTTGTTAAATGAATTCAAGTTTATAAAATTACACAATCAAAAGCATTCGACTATGTTTCTCACTTCCTCTTATTTTTTTTTTTCTCTTTTCCTTTTGCTTTTTGTTTCTTTTCTCCTCCCTCCTGGGCCCCCTTTCCCTTTTTATTTTCCATTTTATATTTTTCTTTTTTCCACTATTCCATTTCCTTTCTATTTTCCGCTTCCATGTTTTTGTTTTTCTATTTTTCTTCCCCTTTTTCCTATTTATGCTTGCCTTTTTCCTTTTTTCCCTTCCCCTCCTTTTTTCCCTTTTTTTCCTTTACTTTTTCCTTTTCCCTTTTCTATTTTTCTTTTTTTCGCATCCCCTTTCTATTTTCCCGTTTTATTTTTTTTCTCTTTTCCTTTTCCCTTTGCCTTTCACCCATGCTTTTTACTATTCTCCTTTCTCTTTTTACCTTTTTTTTCACGTTGCTCTTTCTATTTTTCCACTTCCCTTTTCTTACTCCCCTTTTCCTATTTTTCCTTTTTTTCCTCCCTCTTTTCACATTCCCTTTTTCCTTTTACCTTTTCTATTTTCCTTTTTTTTCCTATGCCCTTCATTCCCCTTTTTTTTTTCTTTTTATCAATGGCCTTTTTTCTTCCATTTTCCTCCTTTTTTACAATTTCTATCTTCCTTTTTTTTTTCTTTTCTATTTTTTTTTTTTTTGCTCATACCTTTTTTTCCCACCTTTTTTTCTCTTTCCTTTTTGATGATCCACTTTTTCCTTTTCTTTTCCATTTTTTTTTTTTTTTTTTGTTCTCTTTTCACCCTTTTTTTTTTTTCTTTTTCTCTCTCTTCTTTTTTTCCTTTTCCTTTTTCCTCTTTTCCTCTTCCTCTTTTCCTCATGGCCTTTTTTGTTCTCTTTTCCCCTCCTTTTTCTTTTCCTTTTCCCTCTTCCCTTGTTTTTCTCTTCCACTACCCCATTTCCCTTTTCCTCATTTTTGTTTTCCACTTTCCCTTTTTTCTTTTCTATTTTTTCTTCGTTTTTTTCCTATTTGTATTTGCCTTTTTTTTTTCCCTCCTCCCCTTCCCTTTTCCTTTCTTTTTCTATTTTCCCCTTTTCCATTCCTCGCTTTTCCCTTTTCTAGTTTCCTCTTCCTTTTTGTTCCCCTCCCCTTTCTATTTTTCTGTTTACCGCCTCTTTTCCTTTTGCCTTTCACCACGCCCCCTTTTTCCTATTATTTTTCCCCCCCCTTTTTTTTTTTTTTTTTTTCTTTTTCATGTTTTCCTTTTCTATTTTCCACTCCCTTTTTTCCCTTTCCTTTTCTTTTCCCCTATCTTTTTCCTCCCTTTTCATATTCCTTTTACCTTTTTTCTATTTTCCTTTTCTCTTATCCCCACCATGCCTCTTTTCTTTTTCCTTTTAGATATGGTTTTTTCTTCCTTTTCCTCCTCTCGACTCTTTCTTTTCTCTTCCTTTTTTTTTCCCTTGCCCGCTTTTCCCCCATTTCCTCCTCTCCACCTTTTTTTTTCTTTTCTTTTCGTTTTTCTTTTTTCTCACCCCTTTTTCCTTCAAATTTTTCCACTTTTTTTTCCCTTTCCCTTTTGACAATGCTCTTTTTTCATTCCCTTTGCCCATTTTTCCCTCTACCTTTTTCCTCGTGGCCTTTTTTCTTCCCTTTCCCCCCTTTTTTTTTTTTTTTTTCCCTTCCTCACCCTTTCTCTTCCTTTTTTTCCCTTTCTTTTCCTCCCTTTCTTCTTCCTCTTTCCTCATGCCCTTTTTCCCTTCCTCTTTCCCCTCCCTTTTTCTTTTCCCGTTCCCTTTCCTTCTTCCTTTGCTTTTTCTCTTCCTTCTTTCCATGTCCCTTTTCCTTTCTCTTTTCTACCCTTCCCTGCCCTTTTTCTCTTCCCCTTTCTTGGTGTCCTTTTTTGCTCTCTCCCCCCTCCTCCCCCTTTTTATTTTCCCTTTTCCTTTTTTTCCATGCTCCTTTCTATTCCCTTTCCTTTTGCCCTTTACCCCTTTCATCCTCCTTTTTCTTTTTCTCAGTTTCTCCGTCTCTTTTCCCTTTTCTCCTTTCTCTTTTCCCTTCCCTTCTGCCCTTTTCAATTTGACTGCCTGTTTGAGAGAATCGTCGAAGCAATGGTCAAGATGAAATTTTATTTGAAAACATGCACACATTACCCTCACTATTGGTTAAGATCAAATCCTCAACCGTCCAATCTAGGGCCTGGTTCACGAATCACGACACACGCTATAACATAACATTATAATATAAGATAATGCATACTTATAATACCGTTCTTATAACGTATACTTAATACCCATAATATAACATACGGAAAGAACACTATGAATGGAGGAACAACATAAAGCATATGACTAAACATTGAATCTCTCTCTCCCTTTTTTTTTGACGTTGTAAAGCAAAGCAAAATTATGATCAGCGAGAAACCAATACAAGCATTAATATTTTCTAAAGCCTTCTATAAATCTGATGTTCGGCCTAGTAATATGCAAAGACAACTCCGAATTTGAATTCAAGAGATAAACACCATCCACCACATATGCAATTTAACATCCATGGAGACTACTAAGAGCTATGGATGATAGGAACACTGCAACTACAACAAAACTAGGGGCAAGGCCCCACAAGAATATATGAAGTAAAATAAAATAAAGAAAAATAAAACAGAAGAAAAATGAAGAAAACCCTCGCAAAGAAACAAAGAAGAAGATATAACCAAATTCCAAGGATCAAGGCCAATAATCGCAAATGATAACCAATCCAAGAACTGGCCAATAATCCCAAATGATAGCCATGCCTCCTCAGAATTGTCCCCCCCCCTCGAGGGGCTTTTTCTTGCTTCTCTTATTTTGCCTAATTCTTCCTCTTTACTTAGCTCAAATGGAGTGAGGCCTTCCCCTGCATTGAAAATTAGTGCTCTTTATGTGACTTCGTGATGCGTAACACGAGTCAGTTTTTAAAGTGCATTAAAAGATGTCAAGGCTGATCTGCCCGGGCTGCTCTCACTCTAGCGGCCGGATATAATACCCTCGATTCGTATATCGTGAGATCTTTGAAGAAATATGCTGACCGCCTCCATTTTTTGCACACATCGCCCTCTCCATCTCGGTTCAGACCTAAGCTCTTGCCGGAGCACATCTTGCTTTGGCTCCGCTGCGTGTGCGGATTTGCTCATGAGCCTCTGCATGTAGGCCGTTGCCTGCGAGTGTGCAGCCCTGCCCTCGTGCCTCATGATCTTGCTTGCCCCACCGACCTGTGCTCCAATCCACGAAGTTTGGAGGCCAACTGCTTCCTTTAGCCAAGAAGTGCTCCATTGCTGAGCTTGCCTTTGAGAGGTCCGGAGGTGTTCTTGTTCGTCTCACTAGCACCTATAAGGTCTTTTGGGCCCGGGCTGCCGTCCCATACGCCTGGCAGTAGCAGCAGGTCGCCCGGGTCTCCCCTCGCATGAACCGTTCTTTGTCTCGAAGTTATAGTATCCATTCTAGTGGATAGGGTTTCCAAAATGGTATGGAGGTCCCAAAGTCCCCGCCTTCTTTTGCCTTTCCACGTGTGCTAGGGAAGGCCATCCTCGTCGTTGGATCGGGTCTCCATGCCGAAACGCTACCGCTTTTGCTTTTAGGTCGAGTTGCTTCTTGAGCAACCGAGCATGGAGGCCTACACTTCCTCTATCAAAGATGCAATCCGACCGCATTGCCTTCCACTATGGCTTGAATCAGCTTCCATTTTTCCCTTAGATGTTTGTTCCGTGTAGTGGACGAGGATGGATTCACATGGCTCATTGCTATATGGGTGTACTCCGCCTTTTTATGACCTGATGCTTGTTTGCCGCGTGTTTTGATCTCAAGCCCTTTTGAGTATATCTATTTATCTTGCCGATGTCATCTTGTCTGCGAACAGGATGGTGTCGATGTACTCTCTTAGAGAAATCTCGATGCCATGTCCGCCTCGTGGAGAGAATTGTCTTGCCATTGTATGCGCCATGTTCTTGCTCATCGGCGTGCATATCGGGTGGGGTAGGTTGAGGGATGCAATGCTTCTATGGTTCCTCTATTACCGTGGGGTGGGCAACAGAAGGAGGGGGCTTAAAGGAGGCTAAAGGGCCGTGGAAAGCTCAACTAGGTCAAAAAGATGGCTTTAAATATAAATGATGCCCGCCCCCTCGGTTGGCACGGTTGTGTTTGGCGGGGTTCAATCCTATGGGAGGAAGGTTAGATTTCAAACGAGGATATGCGGTGTCGCCCATTACCACACAAATTTGGCACCATCGGTTTGCGCCCGATGATGAGCAAACACAACCGCTAGCTCGCCCCGAGGTAGAACCGCGGTGAGTGATAGCTTTTTCTTGCAGCACGCCATTTTCCACATGCAGAGTCCAACTTCTCTAATTCTACAACATGTATGTGGATAGGATGGATCCGGTATGTCGATCTATATATGATGACATACACCGTGATGTGTGGTTCGGGACCGAGTTGTAGACTTCAATGCACATACAGAATAAAACAACTCCACGGTTTGACTGACACGATGCGAGGGGCGCCCCGCAAATTCGGCCCCAGCGTACACCGCCAATAACATCGATCAATCTACCCCCATCAAGTCATCTTGACATGGCGGGTAATTGCTTTATATGTGCAACATCTTTCATTTAGTCATATCAATGGTTTGGCTCGCTGGCCCCTATCTGGCTTATACCAAAGAAAGTGAAAACTGTGGAGATGGCTCCAATGTTGTAAATTATGTCTTGGTGGCTAAACAAGATGCAGATCTCATCACCCACCAGTAGGCATAGATAATAGAGATGAGAAGATCACTCGGATCACCCGGCTACTTTCCTTCAAGTGCATCGGCAATGCATCGGACCACATATGATCCATCCATCCCCCTCCTCCCGGGCTTACCTCGATTCGCGGCTTTAGATTATGATTTAGCGGTGGCTTATGCCGGATGCTAATACATGACCTAGCAAAAATTCTGCAGACTCCCCATTCTACCTTGGTGACGGTTGGTCACAATGCATATAACTATTGAGAGATGCTTTGATAAAGCCACCCTGTAAGATCTCTGGAACTACAACCTTCTCCCCGTGAACTGGTTTGATGATGAATTTAGAGACTTCAAATCTTGGATTCGACAGATCACGATCCCCACCAAGACAGCGATCGAGATGGTACCATCTTTTTGTGAAAGGAAAGAAAATGATATATTGCGAGCATCAAAGGAAATGTTGCACTCTTTGGAGAGGCATCCGAACATTTTGCAGAAAGGTTCTGATAAGCCTCTTTAGCTTGGCAGAAATATCATCCGAATCAATGGGTGCAATACTTGCATCGGTATGATCATCCCGGGTTTGACTAGGAGGTACCACCCAAAAGGCCTAGCCAAAATCACAAGGCCGGAGATGTCACTCGGGGCCTTAAAGATCTCACCAATGGCAAGTTAGGCGGATTTTGATGGCATGCGCATTGAGCGAAGGCATGAGTGGCGTGGCGGGACCACCAATAGTGCTCTTCCGGACCGCACTATTTAATAGGGCAAGATAGAATGGATTTTTCCAATAGTAGTTCTAGATTAACCCCACGCCAGCATGTGGTCCACGCTGCTATCGTAATACATTTGCCATCGAAAAAGATAGATTGATAGCTTCAATTTGCACAAGTGCACATCACTTGCACTGAGAGATAAGTGATGGTCCCGGAAGCGGGAGGATAGGATCGTGGTTATGTTTGCGATAGGGTGCTATTGAAGATGAAAGCCACCGCCGCAAAGATTGTCCGGACATTCGGTCACATTTGCGCCTAACTATGCTCGGGCTGATATTGCCCTAACCAAAAGAGTCGCATGCACCGGCTGAATATAACGCTAGTGGGCTCATAGACCTTTATCTCCGGACATCATGGATGCTCTGACTACCCGCTTATGTCCGAACGATGCAATCAAAACACATCATAATGTACCATTATCATATATCATTATACCGTTTCTCAAAGATACCTATTACAACCTGGTTTTTCCCTCGAAACCCTCACCCGGGGTTTTTAATCCTAGCAATAATATGCTTGTTGTATTCCTTGTTTGGGTCCCATAGGCCACCAGGTCTCGTGACGATAAAAATCTATTCAACTCAATTCAATTCGGTGGCTTATATGGCTCTTTCCCCTTGTATTGAACTTTTATAGAAGGCATTGACTAGGGCTTCATGCTAGACCACATTGTCCACCATTTGTGAAGGAGAAATGCGCCGTAGGCCGAGAAATATCCTCAATGTGACACGTGCTGATAGGCAGAATCAACTTTGCATAGCGGGCTTGGAAACGATTGAATGTTGGCAATTATTGCAGTATGTGGAATTCGTCTTTAATGGCACCCTGGTAGCAACACTGACAGAGTCTATCCTCACGCGCTTCTCGAGCCCATCTACCTGTCTCAATTCACAGGTGATATGCATCTGTGCAAATTAACGCTATCAACCTCGGTTTTAGTGACAAATGTGTACATGGATAGTGTTGTGGATTCCTGTAAGCATTGGGTTGATCTAAAGTTGGGAGTGTGATGTCTTAACCTATTCCATTCCCAAAGCTTGCTGAGGAAGCAAGCATTGAGGTATTGTCACAAGTTATGGTGACCCTCTTTAGTTTCTACATATATGCACCTGTGCTCTTACACATTCCATCAGAAGAATCACTGAGCTTGCTTCTCCTTCCAATGGGCTTGGGGTGCAAAGGCAAGGTTGGGAAGATGATCATTGTCCATCTGAACTACCTTATGGAAGTAGATAATGTGGTGGTTGAGTGGCCCCTATTGTAAAGGTAGGAAATCTGTCTCTTGCAAAAGGATCTCGTATGGGACTGTGTATTTTACCCTAAGTGCCCGAGCTAGAAAGGACTTTTGTACCTGCTCTAGTTCATTTTAGGTGGCCAGGGATATGGCTGGGCCCCAAATTTTGACCCCTATAGAAGGCTTGAATAAGTGTGACATATGAGCCCAATAATATAGCTCTGCCTCCTGACTGTTATTGGAGAAAGCAGGCATCCCCGTACCCAATACTACTGTTGACAAACTGTCATGTCAGTGGTCAGTCATCCTCAACAAGTCTCACACCGCATTAATCGCATTTTGCAAGTCCATAGGGGCTCCTAACTGTCTTAATCTCTTCCACAACTTTTGCGGCCGCGGTGTCAAAAAGCCTTTGCGAGGGCCGAATTTTAAAGCCAGAGGTCCTGTCACATTCTCGCTATCCTTAACCAAGATGTGCGATGTAAAGATGCGTCAATAGCGAAATCTTTGAGGCCTAAATCCCGCATGTGTGAGCTCACACCTGTTTCCTTTGCAAACATCATCAATTGTTGCTTCAAAATGCTACCCATAAATTTTGCAAAGAGGAGTTGAACATGATTGTTTGTTGTTGGCGTGTTTGTTTGGATCTCCCTCGCTTTATAGATGGAGACTACCCTCGCTGAGTGGTCCATTATCTAGATATCCTTCCCGCAATGCCTTGTCGAATAGTGCGCTGAGGATGGGCACCATTAGTGGCCCCCTCGGCCATTTGAGCGACTCTACTTTGCATTTTGTGCAAGTCGCCTTACCTTGCCATTGGCGAGATGTTGGAGGTCCCGAGAGACTTCTGTGATTTCCAATACCGGGCTCGTTTGTGGGGGTACCTCTGCTTGGACCACGATCATAGAGCTAGCACAAATACTATACCCACTAGTCAGGGCTACAAATCTGACCTCTGCAGTGCTGGCCAAGCAGATGATGTCCAGACCAATACAGGTCCAACTAACCAATTTGGGACCAACAATTCAATTATGTGCTAATGCGGTCAAATTCGATCCTTTTCTATTTCAACCTTTGCTTTTGCCACGATATCAACTATGAATGGGCTATGAATACATGTTATAATATTGGACTGCCATAGATTGCACTTTCATAGCCTAATTTTTTTTCTGAAGGACGTCATTCTATTCATCATCACATTATGAGTACATTCTACATCACTTTATTCTACATATTACATGAAAGCCAATCCACTACCTAGGCGCGATATGCTAGGAGTTGCTTTGCATGTGATTATCGAGTACATATGACAGCTTTTAAGGTCTCTGCCACAGGACGACTTGGTCATACTTGAACCCATGACCTTGGGCAACGGATTTTTAAGGTCCCCATTACTAGACTGATATTGGCCAGATTTGAACCCGTGACCAAGGGTGTAGCATTTTAAGGTCCTACCACTAGACCATGCCCCGAAGGGCACCTGTCATAGCCTAAATGCCTTGCTTATGCCTTTGTTATTGGTATTATGCTATATATTTTTGCAACCTAAAGCAAGAATCCATCAATCTATATAGCAAGAGTCCATCAGAATATTGACCTCGTAGTTATATACCATTGTAATAATGATTGAATTACTTTTTAGGCTGCAACATGCAAATATCAAGAATTGGATCAAGGTGAAGCATTGTAGTGTATGCGAAAAAGGGCATATTAAGATGCATATCACATAATACTATTGAACCCGACCAGCCATTTTGCCACCACATTATGCTTAGTCGACAAAGTGGTCTTTTGGTTGAATGGGTCTAATTTTTGAGATGCAAATGAAGCCAAAAGAGCAAAAGTATTTTCCTTTCAGTTGAGGTTTAAGAGGCAAATATATAGGAGTTAATATGAAAGGGACATTAATTGATATCTACGACGTGTCTAGACCTAACACTAGGAAGACAATCTATAACACCTAGAGACAAATAATATGCCACCTAGAGACATGTTATTTAGAATGTTGGGTTAAAAGGTGATATGTTGTTCTTTGTGTTCTTTTGTAGAAGTGGTCGTGCCTCTATTGTATTGCCTATTTCTTCATTTGAAGGCCCCTGAGGAAATGCCTCCAGAACCTTGCCTAATATTCATATCAATACTGCTCAAAAGAATATTATAGAGAATCACATAAACTATATGTATCGTCTCATAGTAATAGAACTTTAAAGATTGAAAAGACTAGCAAACAATGCAACAATCGTTGTCATCGTTGTCCTCTACCTCCAGATCCATATTCTACAACCCCTCTTATTGTGCTACATAGCTCTATCAAACAATGTGTGTTCCGCTCCAATAATGTAGTAATTCTTTGCACGCATATGATTGCAACTTCACTCAAACAATTTAATTTTGTTAATACCTGATAACCACCATGATAACTATTAATAATTTAGCTCAAAAGCTTTAACTAATCCACTAGTACAGGATGCTACATTCATAAAGCACATTGCATGTACATACATTCAATCATCGTGATATAAAATTTTAACTTACATGTTGCTTTCCTGCCGCCAAGTTATTCTCCAGAGTCACATATATAGATGTTAATAATTATCCTCTTAAACAAAGCTCACATGCTAAATCACCAATCCTTCTTTAGTTCTGAACTCCCATTATAAAGGTCGGAAAGTGACAACATCATGGTCTAGAACACCATCCGAAAGTTAGTCTTTGTAATCTCCAAAGGCTTTTTGTTTTCCGATATGGTGCAATCTCATCAAAGTATCATCTCCTCTCCGGAGAATTTTAATGCCGTTCTATGTAAAAGCATCCTTCCTCAAGCATGGAGCTAAATTCGTTCTTGTTAACTCCCCTAAATTTTTTCCTTTCTCTTCTTTCTGAGTTGTGGTCGCTATTTATTGCTTGTCGGTTGCCATAACTATGAGAAAATGTGGGCAACCAAAATATGTCCGAAGTGTGCAAATGGTATAACTTCTTCTTGGGTAATCTCCAAGACGTAAAAAAATTTATGTGTTGTCTTCCCCAATTAGGGTATATAGGCATATGGTCGCCATACTTTTACTTTTCTAAGGTGCCGAACGCATCAAAAACAAATGGCATGTAATGACCAAATGGTTCAAATTATGCCATTATCGCCTTAAGGTTATACGACGTAATAGCTTCGGAGCAATGCTGCCACTAGGCCCCTTTCCCCGCCACTAGCCCCAAGCGCCATTTACATCAGCAGGCTTTTCTTACGCCTAATGAGCGCAGGTTTATTACTAAGACCTGTAAATGAACAAATGGTTAACATTTATTAGCAAATTGCATGTTCTAGTTCGCCTTGCTTTGCTTGAACCCAAAGCATAATCAATAAAAAAAAAACCCCTCTAATTTACTCGTCTATCCGGAAGATGAGAATTGACTTAGTGATGGTGAGTACTAGAGTTGAATTAGAGACTTGTGTGATGGTGGAGGTTTGATATTTGCCATGCAAAGGACCAATTACCAACAAAGAAAAAGTACAACAAACTAGGCATCTCCAACTATAGTTCTTAATTTTGCAATCTAGTAGATCCTAATAATTTGTTCATCACAGTCACCATTCTATTTACATTCTATTGCTATTTCATCAGTATACATGACACAACCCCCTTTTTTTTTTTTTTTTGCACGACAAATAACCCACCCTTTTTTTTTTTTAGGTGCAAAAGTGGAGAAAAGTAGAAAAGCCTCCATCATTTAGCATTCCCTTTGCGCTTAACGTAATTCATGCCATATTCTCGAATAGATCGTTTCTCTTAGTCGATTGCAGCAGCCATGGATCGTACTGTTTTGCATTGTTTCAAGAGGTTATGTACTAGGTAATTGCCCGGAGGAGGCTCATTCCGCCTTGTAAAGGGCTCCGGCGACGTCCCCAGACGAGGCGGAGCACGAACGGACTGGACGTAGTGACACAAATGGTTCAAATTTTCAAGAATAGCTTTGCTTCATCAGGCCATGAGGTCCTGCACAAATAGATGAAGCAAAAGCCCTGAGATCCGGCACAAAAATAGATTTGAGATCCGGCACAAATAGATGAAGCAAAAGCCATGAGATCCGGCACAAATAGATGAAACAAAAGTGGCAAAAATAGATGAAGCAAAAGCTGGGAAAAAATAGATGAGCTTAGATGGAAGCGGAGAAAGCAAAGGATGTCTAAGAGCATGGCGGCTATGGCTTTAATCCTTGTTGTTTTGGTTCTCCTCAAATCTTTAGCTCCGAATCCTAAGGCAAAAACTTTGTAGGAGACCCCGAATCCTAAGAACTATGATCTTCTCCACAAGATGCCAGATGCAAAGCAACGTCAGCTTCCTTGCTATTCTCATCATCCCAAACCTCGATTTACTATTGCAACGTGACAATGTTGGGGATCTATCTTCAATACACAGTTCACCGGTGCAAAACCAATACTGCAATTCCATAATTCTAATTGTCTATCCTCCATTCCTATTGCAAGAATGTGATTTCCAAGCTTACAGCCTGACGTCCATGCTAAAGTTGTAACATTGCTTTTAAATGGAGGCAAATTTGTCTCAAGGTTGACTTAAACCCCAAATTTTCACACTTTTGTCCCTTGACCCTGTTGCAAAATACTTGTCACAAAGACTCCAAGAGCACGCCCATACAATTCTTTTATGAGCCTCAAGCCTTGTTACTAATTCATAGCATGGTTGTCCTGCCAAGTCACCTACAACAAAGTGTAGTACATATATAAACTAGCCAAAAATAATATTGAATGTAGCATACCTGCTCTTCATTTGAAGATAGAATAATGACGATCTCTTGACATAGAAAGGAGAAATTGATCATCATGGGAGAACTCCATTTGTGTGATTTATTAAGGTATGAGATGAAAGATGACCGGCAGGATCTCTAGCTACCTAGTTCTCACAACAATGATACTATGAATACATCTTATAATGTGATCCTCTATATTTTGCAACCTAAAGCAAGAATCCATCTATTTGTATAGCAAGAGTCCATTAGAATATTGACGTGGTGGTTATATACCATTGTAATAATGATTGAATTGCTATTTATGCTTTAACATGCAAATATCAAGAATTGGATCAAGGTGAAGCTTTGTAGTGTATGCAAAAAGAGGCATATTAAGATGCATATCACATAATACTATTGAACTGACCAACCATTTTGCAACCACATTATGCTTAGTTGACAAAGTGGTCTTCGGTTGAATGGGTCTAATTTCTAAGATGCAAATGAAGCCGGAGGAGCAAAATACTTTCTTTCAACCAGGTCTAAGAGGCAAATATATAGGAGTTAATATAAAAGGGACATTAATAGATATCTATGACATGTCTAGACCTAATACTAGGAAGACAATCTACAACACCTAGGGACAAATAATATGCCACCTAGAGACATGTTATTTAGAATGTTGGGCTAAATATTCAAAGGTGATATTTTGTTCTTTGTGTTTCTTTTGTAGAAGTGGTCATGCCTCTATTGTATTGCCTATTTCTTCATTTAAAGGCCCTTGAGGAAATGCCCTTAGAACCTTGCCCAAAATTCATATCACTATTGCTCAAAAGAATATTTTAGAGAATCATATAAACTATATGTATCGTCTCGTAATGTTTCTCCAATAAAAAATTGTTAATTGACGTATTCGTATTGAAATACGTACAAGGATGATGCTGGCACCTGGGTCTTGGAAAGCAGCATGGAATTTTTATTTTCTTTTTACGAAGATGGAGCGGCTGATTGTTAGGCAGATAGGGCCGCGCATGGGGGCAGCCATACATGGCGATCAGCCAAGCCAATGCTAATTTCGACTGCAGCAGATGTCGCCAGCATCATGCCCTTCAAATTGGGATGGGCCATATCGATTTCGGCAGCCTCTTCTGCAGCGACAGTATACAGCATACAGGTGAGCTCCTTGTTGGTTCCTCTTTCTTTTGTTCCTTCTGTTTGTGATCATATCTATGAGAAGAGCAACAGGAAAAGGCAAGGCTCTGTTTGCTCATGTGAATTCGTGCCTGCATTGCACTAACACTTCCCTCGGCCATGCCTACTCCCCGCCATGCCTAATCTTGCAATGAACTGGAGGGAATTGATGTCTCTCACACACCCTGGGCTTGTCCGCAAGATGTCCTCCTTAGTTTCTTTGATGCCCTTTCTTCCTTCCGTGATAGTAGATGTGTTGATGGTGCAGCTTGCCTTGAAGAGGGGGCCTTATCGGCACCATCTCCATGTGCAAGCCGTGGCTAAGAGCTTGTTATAAGCCACCAAAGGCCTTGAATGAGGCTATTAAGAGGGATTTCAATTGGCCCTCCAATCCAGCCGGTGTTGCTTTAGTGTGCAAAGTCTTTGAAGAATAACAAGTTATACTTCTTTGAGGGCATGTTGGGGTATTGTATGAGAGGCGTAAGTAAGGTGCACTATTCTTGCCACCTCCACAACATATCCGGAATTGATGATTGAGAAGGGAAGGATCTCTATTTAAGATGAGATGCTGGGGACACAAAAAGACCTATGTGTGTTGGACAACGAATCTGGCGAATAAAGGCGTACACTTTATATTTTATCATGGTGGCCACGCTCACTCCTAGCTTGATATTTACCATTCGGGATCAGGATGCGCGGGTGGGAAGTACACTTTGAGTGCTGCACCGGATCATTCCATCCAATAGTGCTCATGTGAATGAACATAGAGTTCGTGCCGCGTGGAGGGTTCTCTTGAACCCCGCCCACTGCATTCCATCTGATGTTAGAACTACCCTGTTTGGTTTGCATGCAGGTTATGTGCCTGTTGAACGGAATGGCCCTGGCCCTGGGCGCCTCCGATATTGGGATGATTCCGTGCCATCTGATAAGATGGATTGTAACTTTCAGGATCTTCAAAATTCATTCTTCAGTCCTGAGCTTGAAATTCCAGATCATGGTGTGGATTACATCCCCATTCACACTGGGAATCGCCCCATGGCTGTTGGATGACTCATGTGTACCATCTTTAATGTACATCTTCAATTGTGTGTCTGTTTTATTTTCTTACAACATGGATTTGTGGTGGCGACGCTTTCTTGCAGGGTACACATGGAGGGCGATGGGAATTCTGCGGGGGAGATGGGCCATCCCATCTTAAGCTTGGACTCCTCTTTGATAAGCTCCAGGATTGATGATTTCCGCTCTGATCCCCAGGTGTATCCTCCAGAGGGTGAGCAGCTCTTCAAAGGCGTAAGAGTTTATAACAAGCATTATCCCGTTGGGACGGATGCCCATCAAATAGCGCCTTCCCATAGGATCTTGAGGAGGCAATTGATGTGTTTCTATGTGGCTATTGATTCGGCGAATTCTAGTGTTGCTTAGGAGGAGCTTGGGGCTCTAATGTCTAAGTTACATGCACCGAGATCATACATGAGTCTTGCTAGGGGCCTGTGACCCCCAGAGATCTACCAAATTGATGCCGCCATCGCGGACCGTGACCGGAGAACCTATGAATTAGACCTTTGTGTTATTGCTATTGTCCGTAATGTTTTTCTTGTGTAGTTTCACGGGTGGCATCTGTGCCACATGTACATTTTCTAACTTTATAAATATGTGATGTTTTTTCATTTGCTTCTGTCTTGGAGAAGCTTTCTTGTTGCACTTGATTACTAACATCCGTGGACTTTCGTAGGGTTTGGTCCCCGAGCATAAGGGTGATTTCCTCTCTTGGGATCTCCCTTATGCTTGGATGAGCATTGGCATTGCTGGGTTCAATTCCCGTGCTCACCGACAAACACCTTTGTGGCCTTACGGTGTTATTGCAACTCGGGATGACATGCACTATGTATAGGGGTCATCGAATGCATGTCATTGATTTTGTAGCTTGGAGTGGCACCAATGGCACGTGTTCGATGGCCCCTATCCATGATCTTTACTTAAGCTCCATGTAAGCCATGAGCATTGGATTGAATCGGGTTTGATTCCCCGTGCTCATGTCATGGTGGAATCCTCGCTCATGTGTTTGAGTTATGGAGTGTATTACTATGACATTGTACTGTACAAATGCCAGAATACTATTTTAAACAATGGCGGAAAAGCTTTAACTAATCCACTAGTACAATGTACATGCATTCAACTAGGACAAAATTTTTAACTTACATGTTGCTTCCTATTCACTGCAAGTTAAGTTCTCCAGAATATTTATTTGTGGACACATATATGGGTGCTATCAATTATCCTTTTAAACAAAGCTCACATACTAAATCTGCAATCCTTCTTTAGTTCAAGAACTTCCATTATAAGATGGAAAGTGACAACATCGTGGTCCGAACACCATCTAAGATAGTCTTTGTAATCTCCGAAGACCTTTGTTTTCTGATATGATCCAATCTCAGCAAAGTATCATCTCCTCTCTGGGACAATTTTTAATGGTGTTCTATGTAAAAGCATCCTTCTAAAGAATGGAGCTAAATGAATGTTATACCTAAGTCTTCGCTCTTGTTAACTCCCTAAATTTTTCCCTTTTCTATTTTTCCTAGTTGTGGTTGCTATGTGCTTGTCGGTTGCCATAGCTATGAGAAAATGTGAGCAACCAATAGAATATGGCCGAAAGTGTGCAAATGGTATAATATCTTCTTGGGTAATCTCAAGCCGAAAAAAAATTACGTGTTGTCTTCCTGCAGACCATAGTTTTTACTTTTCTAAGGTACCCCAACAGCATAAAAAAAATATAATGGTGCAAATTTTTACTAGCTGAATCATAACCTTTGGAAACAATGCAAAACAAAACGATCCATGGCTGTTGCAGTCGAGTCAGAGAAACGTGTTATTCAGAATATGGCATGAATTCGTTGCGATGTCGAGGAATGCTAAACGATGGATCCAATCGCACTTAAAACACAACAAAAGGGTGGGTGAGTGGTCGTGCAAGCCCGGGGAGGGGGGATAGATTAGGGAGTAATGTCATGCATTGAAATTATAGGGTAATTGTCTTGATTTTATAACCCGAAATTTCAAGGTGATTTTGACTTGATTTTCGTGTTCATCTCATCAAAGTTAACAGAGTTTGACAACACATTTCACAATACTATTTCCTCAAGACAACGTGATCTTACTCCACTATTTCTTAGCTAGCGACATCTGCAAGGACAGAAATATTAGAAAGGAACAAAATATAAAAAAACTAACTAATGTTAAAGCAAGATTACATGCATGCAACTCCAGCCACACAGACTCGGCCGAAATGGAAGAAGTTGCAAAGAAAGCTCCATAAAATGCCAAGAATTCCAAAAAATCCCTCCAGAATTCCCAAGAACCCTCAAAATATGAAGAAATAACGGGCTCCCAAGGCGCTAAGCAAGAGGCAAGTCGATTTCACCCTAATCTAGCAGAAAAACAAAGGAAATCTTCGTCAAAACCTTTCACCCTAATCTAGCAGAAGAACAAAGGAAATCTTCGTCAAAACCTCTGGCAGCATGCCTGATCGAAGATTATGCAGGGAAAAGGTCGACAATGTCAAAAAAAAAAAAATTATATTTACGCCACATAGGCAGACACGTGGACAAAATTTCAAGATGTTAAAAATTTCGTTGGCAAATCTTGCTGAGCTGGAATTTTTGCCTCAAAATTTCCAGCTGACGTGCAAGTTAACAAAAAATTTCGAAGCAGCTCAGCAGGATTTCGTCT
>JAJEKV010000871.1:0-73913 GCA_021234155.1 Isoetes taiwanensis | reverse complement strand
AGGGCAAGTGGCCCCTAGAATACCTTTGCTTCCATGTAGATCTCTCGGGGAGGAGAGATCCCTACCTGCCCCATCGAACCGGGAGATGCAACTCCAGAATAGCCCTGGCTGACCGCCGGCTACGCCAGGTCCCAACACTTTTCAACCTCTTCTCGCAAAGTGTGCATGTGAGGGGCGGATGGAGGATAACCCTAAGCATGTTCTATGCTGTACCAAATCCATTGCCATGAATTCTGCCCCCGTAATGAATGAGACCTAAGCCAGTCAGCCATTCTCGAAGTCCGGTACTTGGGTGCAGGGAAACCCACAGCATAAAAATCGTGGCTGATCTTGTCTTATGCAGATAGGATGTACTTACCCTTCGAGGTGGATATGTGATTATGTTGTATAATGACATGTATGTTACGCTCCTCGCAGCTAGGGTAGGCCCCTCGAGGAGACAGAATGACCCTTCACCTTCCCACTCGGACTCTACGGTGCAGCTGGATACGTGGGAGGGCCCCGCCAAAGATGGAGCTGGTATGGGGATGAATCCGCTTGTATACCTGCGGAGTGCAACGATAATGAAGTAGGGGACGCCATGGTATCGTGAGCAATGTTCTTGAGACCAAGAGCAAAGCACCTGACCATGCTCCCAGTAGTACTAACTTGATAGGAATAGTAATCTGTTAAGGAATTGGAAACATAATAAGACTAAAAAACAAAAGAGCCAAAACCTTCTATAGCAGGAGTCTCACACGTCATACCGGGTCTAAAACAAAACTCCAGTTTTTGAACGAGGCGCAACGCAGAGACATTGGCCAAGAACACCTTAAAACTTCATGAATTTTAGAAAAGTAACATGGTAAATCGAAGTTCTAAGGTAAGATTTAGTTAGAATAGTATGTTTCAATCACGAAATTAATCAAAATGTACAATGTCTCACACGTCAGCGCTCGGGTCTAAAACAAAAACTCGGTTTTGAACGAGGCTAATGGTGAGACCAAGGCTTAAAAAAACTCTGAAATAAGTGTATGTTTTAAGTCAATAGGTGCCCTGCACGCTAAATAGAGCAATTTGAATTTTGACCTAAAATTGCCTGCTATAAATAGATGTAGACTCTCATTTTGTAATGCCCCTCCTTTTAGAAAACTGTTGCCGCCTCCCCTAAGGATCTTTGGCTCGACATGATTTGACGAGTCAGCCAAACATGGGTAGAACCAAACAGATGAAGCCTCAAGCTCGTAAAACCCCCAAAATGCTCTAATCCAATGCAGGTACTTCAGAGAGGTTCGTCGCAGGGGGAGGTCGACTTATCTTCGAAGCAGTGAGAGCATCCTGAGGAGGAGGACCAAGACACATCCAGCCGATCGCATCCTAATCAGCAAATTGACCTGTAAGATGTTACTGGCCACCAACCCCATGGATGAGGAGACCAAGGACGCCTAATGGCAAGAAATAGAGCGAAATACAGTGAACGAGAGAGAAGAGGAGGTACACTGATGCAGGGACAGAGCTGCTCAAGAGGAAGAGGAGGGAGCAGAGCGAGAAAGGAGAACCAAGCTAGTGAAGAAAAGAGACCACCGACTCCCGAAAGCTCGAGCCAAAGCGGGTTAGACGTGACCTCGCGGCGTGGATCAAAAAGCACGGCAAAAAAGAACGCCACGGAAAGGGAAGAAGGAAGAGAAGAAGAGGAAGAGGGAAGAGGAGGAGGCGAAAGCAAACCAAGAATCAAGAAAAAGAAGGGAAGTTTGTAGGGCCCAAGGAAACTCAAGGAAGTTTCAACAAAGACCCCCAACCCTGCTGGTCATTATCACCGAATCTGGTCACCGACCAAAACCTCCTCCTCCGACGATCAAGATGAAGACTTCAACCCCAACACCAAGGGTGGAAGCTCTAAAACCCCTAGTGATGAGCGTGCAATACCTCGAATGAGCAACTCACTCCCAGCAAAATGGATCAACCGCTAGAAGCCCCACCATATCCGAATTGGGACAGAAGAAACAACCACCTGATCGCCCGAGAGTCTTATGCATTGCACTCATGTTAGATCTAATAAGAGGAAGATGAGGGAGCACAATGCTTACATGAAGAAGTGGGAGGCTTACAACCCTACTACCGTGGGAGAATGTGGTCGTGGATTGTCGAGGGTGGACGCCCAAATGCCACAGACTCCAAGGCCACCACCACGTGGGGGCTCCCAAGCCCCCAAGAAGCCAGCCAAGAAGAAAGCTTTCAAGCAGGAAGGAGACCAGAGAAGAGCACCGAGGGAAATCGACACCTCCAACAAGCAGCCTACTAGCCTTTAATCCCCCTGCCCCTTTGCCCGGGCTAGTCGAGAGAAGTGATGCGTGACTTTAACACCGCATGAGGGTAACAGACGATGCTGCTAGCACTTCAGAAGCAAAATGAAAGGTAGACAAGCAAAAGATTTTGAAGACTCTACAGCTCCGTGCATCGTATGCCAAGCAGTAACTCATGAGGAAGGACATGCAAAGCACAAGATAATCAAGGGAGATCCCCTCAGAGAAATTTTGTAAATAATGAAAATTTTGTTAATACAAAAGAATTTTGAATAGATTATATGTGTGTGTGTAATCTGCTTAAACAAGTTGAGCTAGCATGTAATAGCTTTTGTTTTACTAAAATAAGACATCTCTAGAACAATAGTGAGATGTCTCTTCACACGCCGCTACCTGGTCTAAAACAAAACCCAGTTTTTGAACGAGGCGCAACGTGTGAGACCTTGCCCAAAGTTGTCCAAATCTCCTCCAAATCGACCAGGTAAGGGGTCAATTCTGCCTAACTCGACGAGTCTAGCATGTTTAAACCCTTAGATCAACGAAATTGGATAAGTTTTGACCAAAATAGCGTAGATAAAACTCACACGCCGCTACCGATCTAAAAACAAAACTCCAGTTTTTGAACGAGGCGCAACGTATGAGACCTCCTAGAAATTTTGCCACCATAGCATATCCAATTGATTTCTAGCTTGTTGCAATAGGTTCTTTAGGTAATCCAATCATGCTCAAACCCTCAAACTAGTCTTCCAATTCCCATTTGGACCTCAACATAGTCTAGAATCGCCCAACCCCAAGAGTTCTTCAAGTCGCCCAAAAATTAGGGTTTTCCCCTTTTCTATAAATAGGTCCCCATTTCCCATTTGGCACCCTACAAGTTCGCTCCTGACAACTTAGGGCGATCTTTCAAATCCTTGAGGCGCTTTTACATCCGGGTTGCTAGTCTCATCTTCCCTAGATCCATGGCAAATCGCGACTTCAGCGATGGTATGCCAAAGGCCCACGCTGCTAAGGCCGATGTCAATGACATTTTCCGAGTCTTCCGGAAAGAAATAGATGTCCAAGCCACTTTGCACGCAACCCCAGCATATAGACAAGTCCTGTCCGAGTTCCAAACTAGGGTAGGACCGTCATTAGTGCAGTCCCTCAGACATGCTACTTTGTTCCTGTGCAATCCCTTCCAAGCAGCCTTGGGTGATGTTCCAAACATTGCCAACACCGACCAACAAGGCCCAGAGGGTTGCTGTGACTATATGGTCTTGACAGCTGACAAGGCCAAGTACTTCTCCCACAATCACGCCTTTAGCAATTTTTCTCCCCACTGCAGTTTAAAACCCCATGGGGAAACCTCTATCCCTCCCATGGATGTAGACCCCTTAGCCTCCTCAAGAATAGAGCAAATTTCTTTTACAGCATCAACAGAGCAAGAAGGAAGGCAAGAAGACGAATCGAAGAAGAGGGACTACGCCGAGCTCGATCCAAGAAGATAAGCAAATAAGCAGCGTAACAGGAGTTGCAGGAATTAACCCAGCCGCAAACCCTCACGATCGCCTCCCCACCGCTTGGGCTAGGTATCACAAGCATAGCCCCCATTATCATCGACGGCGAGGAGTACTGCCTCAATGACATCCGTAACCTCCCCGAAAAGTAGAAAGGAGTATCGACTGACGAAAGGTTTGCCTTTAACCACGGTAATCAGACACGGATTTCATCGTCCGAGAGCTTCCGACTTTCCACTTCAAGCAAGAGAAGCCGACACCCTACCGTGAGAGTCGACGAGCATCCAAGCCTACGCAACATCGTGCGAATGATGGAGGCTTCCTCGAATCGGGCTGAACGAAGAGGAGTTTTTTTACGCCATCCAGGAACAGATGGGAATCCGCCGCAAGAGCTTAAACATTTTAATGCCGAGCTCTTCTCGACACCAGCCCCACAAGAGAGAAGAGAGGCGAAGTTCGACCGAAAGCTTCAAAGAACGCTTAGGGATTGGCGAGCTCACCGAGGTGAAGTCAATTTAATATGCCGGAGACACAGAGCTGGTGGCCGAGGGAGGCGAAGAATCGCTAACGACGTGCACAACGACGTGTCAGCCATACTATCTTCCTCTGCTGCTGGACGGGAGAATAGCGGTAATTCACCGCAAATTCACCCCTAGGGGCGAGGAAGGAGTATTCATGCTCATCAAGGCAGTGCTTTGGCCGCATGCTCGGGCTAGTCACCAACACCAACTATGCCATCTTAGTCAAGAGAGCGATGGCACTCGATATCTTCGACTTCGCCATACCTTACCGACGGCAGGGAAGACTGGCAGTGACCGCAGCTTACACCTCCGACCGCATGGTAGAGGAATTAATGAGAGCTTTGCAGGGCGTATGGTCATCAACCAATGTCCGTGAACTTGGGACGCTTCTGTGAACGGCCCAAGTTAAGAAATTCCTCAAGATAACCCATCCCACCGACGATTTCAAGAATAGTAGACTCTTGATCCCAGGGGCGTTGTATTAAGATATTATATAATATAAATATAATTTCTTTTGCACTTTAAATGTTTTGTTGACGTATTTTGTTCCACAACTATACCAACAAACATATAATGCAAGAGAACAAATAAAACTAACCACATAGCCATGACCTACTTGTGTATGCAGCTAGAGGCCCAGGTTCGTGAGAACCACAACGCCGAGACTATAGGGAAGAAATCGTGACCGCCAGGGCTACCTCTAAAGGAGCCTCGATGAAGCATTTGGGCCCATGACCCCAGAAGAGGAAATGTCACAGATGAGGATGGACCTTGAGCGATAAAAGCTTCCCCGGCCGCATGCTGTGAGTGGGGTTCGAGGGCAACGCCAGCCACAAGCATCACCGGAAAACAGAAAGGACAAAAGGAGGAGCAAGAGAGGAGGTCCCCAAAGACGGAATCCTTCCGACTGCCTCTGACTCATATAATCGACTCCGAGGAAGAGGTCAACTGCAGACCCAAGGGATGATGCATACAAGGAGACGAAGACCTCCCACTCACCGTAAGAAGGTAGACTTTGCATTGGGAAATGTTTGAAGGCCAGGAAGCCTCGAGCAATTCTCAAAGTAGAAAAACGTCGTCGCATGGAGGCAAAGAGGTTTGGTTCGATGAGATGAGCGTGTATGGTAACGAAATATGGTATGAAGGATAAGGATAAAGGCGTGGTGGCAACAAACAACTTGAAGGAGCAAAGACGATTTGGTGGAAGGGTTATGCCAAGGCCCATGGCTTGCTGGATGCTTGCGGTGTTCGTAAAGTTTGCTAAAGCTTCAAGCCCCATTATGTCCCAAGAGAGCACAAGTCCAAAGATGATGTAGCAGCTTTTTACAAAGTTGCGCAAAGCAGGGCAACAAATCAGTCCAGAAATATACGTAAGAATTCATGAGACTAAGGCTTTATGTGCCAAAGTTGGGTGAAAAGCATGCAAAGGAGAGCTATATTGAAGGGCTGAATGATGAGATCCGCAGTTTGTAAGGGGCAATAAACCCTAAAACAAAGATCGGGCGGTAGTCCAAGGCAATAAGCTTGTAAGGGACGGGCCTCATAATAGCTTAGAGACAACAAGATACTGTGATAAAGGCAAGGCAACAGAGGAGTTATAGCCCCAGAGCAAATGCAGCAGGACCAAATTTAGAGCCCCACATAGTGGCAACCGGGAAGCGCCAGGAGAAGAAGGTGTGTCTTTCAAGGACAAGCTGTGAGGGGTCAAACCACCAAAGCAAGGTCCTTTGGCGGTGCAATGCCCAAGGAAAAGAGGCGAGTGCATAGAAAAGCGCCTTTGCTTCCGTGTGTTTCCAAATTAAACTACGGATGAATCGCTCTTTACCGCCATGAGTGCGCCAAGCTTAGCAGAGTTGGGAGATTGGGACACTGGCCCCGACGACGCATCTATTGAAGCAGCTCCGGGCCGACTAAGATCTCGTGGTGAGTGTCATACCTTTGCCGCCATAGATACGTAACGCGAGAACCAAAGATAAGGTAATTTCCACAATAGGAAGGCCAAGGCCAAGTCCTTCATAGTCCCTCGATAGACGGAAGCGCCATAACTTTGCATCCCCCGCGGAAATGTTGAAGTTGAAACCATCGGTCGAGTTTAAAATTCACCGCCTTAGCAAGGGAGCAAAGAAGGGCGTACGGGTGTGCAAGAGAATTATTTTCACATCGACTTGCCGTGGATTAATATCCGTGATGGGGGCGAGGTAATGGGCATTGGCAAGTATGACTTGATCATTGAATGGAATACCTTGGTCCAAAGAGCCCTCATTGATTGTGGAAAGTGCAAGGTGACCCTCACAAAGACATAGAGATCAAAGGTAAAGAAGTTGTTCCCATTATGCAAGGCATGTCTAGCAAGCAACCGCTTAGGTGCATAAAGAGTGAGCACGTGAGTATATATCTTCAAGCTCGAGATCCAAGAGCCCCGAATCAAGAGGGCAAGGAAGATAAGGGGCTCAAAGTTGCCCAAGCAAGTAGCTAACTTGATCACGAGTTCCACGATCTCTTCCCGATGAGATCAAGCAGCCCCTCCTTATAGGGGAGTTGAGTGTGAGATAGCACTTGAACCAGAACGGCCGACGAGCAAGGCCCCCATATAGAATGACGATCTACACAGAATTGACAGAGCTAAAGAAGCAATTGCGTGAGTTGCTCGACCTTGGGCTTCATTAGACCTAGTGTCTCGCCATTTGGAGCCCCATTCTTTTGTCAAGAAGAAGGATGGCGCTTTGAGGATGTGCATAGACTATAGGCGCTGAACAAGCACACCATCAAGAACAAGTATGCGCCCCATCGATGACTTGATGGATCAACTCCAAGGGACAAAGGTCTTCCAAAATAGACTTAAGGTCGCTATCATCGATCCGGATAAAGGAAGAAGATATTCATAAAACGGCTTTCGTGACCGTGTACGCACTATGAGTTCACTGGTGAATGGCTTTCGGCTTATTGAATGCTCTCAAAGAACGCTCATGAGGCTCATGAACCACATTTTCAGGAGTTATTAGACACCTTTTGTAATAGTATTCTTTGATGACATTTTGGGTGTATAGCAGATCCCTTGAAGAGCACGCATAACACTTAAGGAGAGGCCGAGAAGTTGAAGAGGCACCCGCCAGGTCGCCAAGTTGTCGGGCGTCACTTCAAGAACGGGAGAGGGTGGAATACCGGTCATGTGATCTCAAAGGCGGAATCTCAACGGATCCCCGCCAAGATTGAAGCCGCTATTCAATGGCCGCACCAAGAATGTGCATGAGGTTAGAGTTTCTGCCTAGCAGTGGTACTATAGGAAGTTTGTGAAGAACTTTGCAAAGATAGCGCCCCCGCTAACGACTTGGACGAGGGCTGAGAAGGTGAAAGATTGGGCGGACCATTGGCACAAGAAAGCCCAAGCAGGATTTGAATTGTTGAAGGAAGCTTTGACAACCGCCTCGCCTTAACCCCCGCCAGATCCGCAGAAAGACAAGTTGGTGGCGCTTACGACGCAGTGGCAAGATAGCCACGTGCAAAGGCTCATGCGTGAAGACCGTGGTAGCGTGCATGATTCCGTGAAGATGAATGACGCCGAAACGCCGCCACCCCACCCATGATGATCGAAATTGCTTGCGGTTGTCATAGCATTAAGAATTTGGAGGCACTATCTCTTGGGAAGGAAGTTCCAATTGGATACAGATCATCAGAGTCTCCAGTATGTATTCACGCAACCACACCTTAACCTGAGGCAGCGAAGATGGATGGAGTTCCTCGAGGAATACGACTTTGATATAGTCTACAAGCCGAGGAAGCTCAATGTGGTAGCGGATGCACTTTCAAGGCATCCCCTGACAACTAGAGTGCATTGCAATGCAATTTCGACGCTCTCCAGCGACTTTGGTAAGAAGATTGAAGAGTCATTGCCAACGGATGTTGATTTCAAGGAAGTATGGGCAAGCCTCTCTAGGGAGGCTAGAACAGATAAAGAGCGGGAAACCTTCAAACATTATAAGAAGGAAGGCAACCTGTTATACCATGAAGACAAGTTGTGCGTCCGAATCATCGTGTAAGGAAATTGATCCTCCATGACACGCATAACAGTCCAATAGCCGGCCATGATTCATGAAGACATATTTCAAAGTGCGCGAAGCCTACTATTGGCCGTGAATGAAGAAGCAGTGTAGCTCGCTACATGAAGGAATGTCACTATGTCGCCAGATCGGGCAGAAAGCGCCAATTCCGTGGGCACCGAACCATTAGCGGTGCCAAACGCTAAGTGGGAGGTGATCAGCATGGACTTCACAGGGCTTCCAAGGACAGTAAGAGGGAAGGATGCCTTGATGGTAGTGGTCGACAAGTTTGGTTAAGATGGCACATTTTGTGCCTTGCGTGACCACGTATTACACGCTTTATGGATACAAATGGCTCTTCACCAAAGAAATCTTCGTGCTTCATGGCATGCCAAGGGAGATTATCTCCTTGTGGGATCCGTTTATGAGTGCCTTTGGCAAGACCTATTTGCGACAATTCAGACGGCTATCCATGAGCACGCTTATCATCCCCAACGGATGGCCAAACCGGAAAGCGTACTCAACAGATTTTGGAGGATATGCTACCAAACTTATGTCCGAACAAGCAAGGTATGTGGAAGAATTTATTCGCTTTGTGGAGTTTTGTGATAATAGCACCAAGCAGAATCATCCCAAATGTCGCCGCTTATGATCAATTACGCTACCAATGCCTAACCCGCATTACTTTGGCACAATCCCGCGTCAAAAGTAGAGGTTTCGCGCCAGATGTTGGTCGATGATATGCAGCAGCTGGTGGAAGAAGTTCGAGGATATCTTCGCAGCAAGAAGTCAACAAAGAGCATCGCCGACAAGCATCGAATCACCGAAGTTCAAGTTACGGCAACGCAGTGGCTCAAGATCAAAGTGAAGCGGTATGAAGTCCCGCGATCGGAAATTGTAAGAAGCTTGCTCCAAGGTGGGTATCGACCTTCTAATAGTCAAGAGAGTAGGTAATCAATCCTACAAGCTAGACTTGCCAAAGACACCTAAAGATTCATAAAGTCTTCCACGCGAGTTTATTGAAGAAGCATACCCAAATCTAGATGAAGTCTTTGGACACCCAACGCTGTTGGAAATGATCGGAGGAGCAAATGGAAATAGTTCCGCACTGATTCTTGATAAAGCCTTCAAGAAAAAAAGGAGATCGTGAAGTTCCTCCAAGATTTGGTCAAGTGGAAGCACTTGCCAAAGGGAAGACGCTTTCTATTACGGGTACTTAAGAAGGATCTATTGAAGCAAGCTCCATAGTTTATGGAGCAATGGGACGGCAAGGTCATCTTTGAAGAAATCACCTCGCATGTCGATTTGTGTAGATTAATTCTATGTGTAGCAAGATTAATCAAGGCATGCAACCTATGCTAGGTATGGGTTGCATGTGTTGTTACCGATGATGAGACCGCTACTGCGATCTCTAGGGCGGGTGTAATGTCAATGTAGGCATGACCGCTGCCTCCGCCAGGACGAAAGTGGAAGGTAGAGTAGAAAGTCTACTGGCCCCACCTGAAGTAGACAACCTCGAGAGAAAGGAGGTCATTGAGGAATGCATTGATAGGAAAGGCACCTCTAGCCCCATATATGCTTTGATAGGAGGAATCGCCCTTCACGCCCCATATACCTGAAGGACCCTATCCTCCACGTACTGGGCAACTAAAGGTGTAGGCATGAGCGCATATAGGCATTATAGGGGCGCCGGCCATCGGCCAATGATGGAAGAATCATCCCTCTTCCTAATACGAGATTAGCCATGCATTCACGTAGATAGGTGGGGTGGTCACCATATAACGAAAATTTATTAATTAATTAAAATGGTACTAACGTAGTGTCGACCTGCAGCCAATAGAGCCCCCGAGGGCAAGGAGGTCGAAGACTTAAGACTTGCAAACACAAATTTTGTTGGAATGTGTCGCAAGGAAATGAAGAGTACCCTCTAACGCTAATTATATATATGAAATGTTAAAATGTCGATAAACTAAATTGTTGTGATAAGTAAATTATTGAGTAACTTGTTTAATAATGTTACTTAATTGATAAGTTAATTCATAAGATAATGTATGCATTAATGATTCAAAAAAATACACCTTTAAGGTAATCTTAATAAATGTCTAAAATATTATAGTAGTATATTGTATGCATCAAAGCTGATCGTAGGTTAGAAGATTCCAAGGTGGGGAGACCCACCCATGTCGCGGATAACATCATTTCAGGTGGAGAATGTGATTTGCCCCAAGACGCGATACCATTCCCGTGATCTATACCGCATCGCCACACGCCGCACGCCACCCCGACCGACATGTACGCCGACGCAGCCAGCGAGTAGCCCTAGGGGGCAACTTGCAAGGTATGTGCATTTATTAATGTGCACATTTACCAATGTGCACATTTATCTAGGTGCACATTTTCCCATGTGGACATCTTTATGCCACCTAGCCATTAAAGGCAGTATATACCCAATTATCCCACATGCTTAAGGGATAATTGGAAACCCTAGCCCTAAACCCTTGTTCATTTAGGTTAGGGAAACCCTAACTTGCTATTTTCGTCCATAGAGTTTTTTGTACACTGCTTTGCTCGCCAAAGGATCAAAACCGCCTCCCGTGACTGGCCCCGAGCTTAATTGCACCATTAGTTCTTCTTGATTCGAGCAGTTCAGCAGGATGGTGGAACTCGTGACGAGAACCGAGCCGTGATCAGATTTGGTTCCATTTAATAGCTTAAACCGCCTTCCGCCATTGTATCAAGAGGTTTAGCATATTAAATCGCCATATAGCAGCCATCTAGATTCCCGTGATACTGCACTCTAACTAAAGAACCTAACTCTATGATATAGATTAGATCTAGTTCTTTAGTTCCTCTCGTGATGTATATAGATGATGTATATCCGGAACTCCTTGTATTGGGAAGGGGAGGTAGAGACCCCAAGCTTGGTAGTAAATGCTCCTAGACTAGCCTCTCTAGCACACCGTGATTCGCCTGCACAAGAACCACACCCTGTTGTGGGGTGAAGGGCCGACCGGGCTTGAAGGAGGTTCGTGGTTCTCGACTCTTGAGCCATCCCTCCGGGTGTGTAAGGCCCACCGGGATCATTGTGACTAGGTTCCAATGGCTTGCCACCGAAAGCGGGTAAGGGCATGGGCCTCACACCGCGGAGTGGTGTTCACTTTCCAAAGGTTCGGGCCGACAAGGGCAAGGGCCCTCTAGTCACCTTGAGTCAGCATGTAGATCTCTGGAGGGAGAGATCCCTACCTGCCCCATCGGAACTGGGGAGATGCAACCCAGGAATAGCTCCTTTGGCTATGCATCCGGCGGGCTACAGTCAGGTCCCAACACTTTTCAACCTCTTCTGCAAAGTGTGCACAGGCGACAACCCTAAGCCATGTTCTTATGCCAGCCAAATCCATTGCCATGAATTTCGCCTCCCAATGAATCTCGAGACCCAAGCCGCCGGGCCATTCCTTCGAAGTTCCGAGCCTTGGGTAGGAACCCGTATGTACTGTGCTGATCTTTGTCTATGCAGATGTGGATGTACCACCCTTCGAGGTGGATATGTGATTATGTTGTATACTGACATGTATGTTACGCTTCCGCAGCTAGGTAGGCCCTGAGGGAGACAGGGTAAAATGACCCCTTCACTCTTCCCACTGGGACTCGTTACGGGTGCAGTGATATGTGGAGGGCCCTCAGACAAGATGGAGCTGGTATGGGGATGAACTCCTCGCTTGTATATGGTGAGTGCACCGTATACGAGTAGGGGACGTCACAGAACTCTAATATCCACATTCATTCCAATGCTTTATTTCTGGGTTTGACCTAAGCAGCCTCCCCCCTCCCGCCTAGTCTTTCATGGACGAATTCTAGGTTGATATCACCTGAAGAGTGATCGATAGACACATCAATTGGCATGCCTTGGAGATTGCTTCCATGACGGGCTTTATCTCGAGATAGATCAAAAATTCACGAAGTTGATTCCCCTCTCAATTGAATATGTAGCAATTGTGATAACTCCATTCGGAAACCAGGTTAGGTGCTAGGCTTATATATAGAGTTCATAAATTTGGGAACCAACGTTTTTAAAGCATTAAGCACTTTGACATATAGAACAACTCCAAGGCCCTGAAGACGATGTATTCCACTCTGTCCATGACAAAATGAGGCAATGACACTTGTCACGGACTTATTCGTTCTCCAGAGTAACTTCTTGCAATGTAGTGGCAAATGGTTGTGAGACATGTAAAATGAGAGATAGAGGAAGTTGACTTATGGTGACAAGTTTGAATGAGGCGACAAATGGGGTGATGGTGTGGCAATGTAAGAGTATCGGAGGAACTTATGGACATCCTATTTTTGGAATTCTATGACTGGTATGGTGATGTGGCAATGTAGCTAGGTGGTGAGTGCGATGGCAACGAAGGGGCAAAAAGTGAGAGCTTTGACTGTAATAAAACTCTTGACCTTAAGGATATGCTTCCCCATGGTGACTTTGCAAAGTAGTGATGAGGTGGCATATGCCATGTGGTAATGTACTTTTTGGCTCTCTTCCCTTTTTGTGCTTTTCTCGAGTAGGGAGCCCGCTCTAGGATGAGATGATGATGTGGCACCTAACAATAGGTTGCCTGCAGCGTAAGTAGGTATTTTGGCACCCTTGCTTACATCGGATTCGCTAGAATTTGGCACCATGTCATGGGCCTTGATGCCAAAAGATGGATCCTTTAAAACCTTTGAAAATAACTTTGGTTCGCTTAGGTTATGGGGCCTCTTGATAGTTGTGGAGCTAAGCCAAAGGGTATGCCTTGAAGCTTCTTGATCAAGAGTTCTAACTCTATAATCGGATAAAGAGCATGATGGTATACAAGGAAGAGCGATCCGATTATTTAGCCTCTGCATTTTTTTTTTCCATGGTGGACGTGATTAATCCCCATGTGCATGATTCTTTGCTATGTTTTATGTTATTTGTCACCCAACCTTCGTGGTTGGCAAGGTGTAGCCTAGGGCATTTCCCAAGGCTGGTTTTGGGGTTCAAGCCATGGTATTGTGCGAGGATGGAGGGGAGAGCAGTTTGAGTTTATCTTTTGAGAATTTCCTAGATACTTTGTATTTCTCCATGGTGGAGATATGAGTTCCCCATGTGTGGGGTGCTTAGCTATGTTCTATTCCCCATATGGTATTCAATCTTCTTTGGTTGTGGCGTAGCCAAGGGGCATGATTCCAAAGCTAATGCAACAAAAAGAAAAGAGGAAAAACCTCACCTAACTTTTTTTGGGTCCGACTTTGGGATATAACCTCTCCCCTCTTGTGAGCCCACAACACAAAAGTTCTAACCAGCTTGAGGGTCTTTGGTTTGTGTGTGTGTGTGGGGGTGGGGGGTGCTATGACACCTTTCCTATGTCGGATTCAAAAAGGATTTGGAACCCCCGCCGCCGCATATAAAGAGGACCTCGATGCCAAAAGATGAATCCTTAAAAACCTTCCTCGGGAGCATTTCCATTAAACTCTTATACCGAGGGTCTTGATAGTGAACGCCCAACTTTCCCATCCCAACTCAGCAGAGTGAACTTGCCAATGAACTCAATGTTGACATTACCCTAGGGACCAAGTCTTGTAGGCGTAAAACTACCGCTTGGCCAACAAGCCAAAGGAGCTCATGTCCAATGCACTTGTGCATAGTCAATTGGCATAGGTGGTGTCCGAAATTAATGCTTGGTAAGGCGCCCTTTTTCTTCTTAGAAACACCGATCATGTAACTTGGCCCCTAAGGTAATGTTGAAGTTTTGGACGACATGGGCAAAGTCGAATTGCCATTCCAGAGTCATCATCTTGCCCTTTGCTATCACTTAACAAAGAACATGCTAACAAGCTTTAAAAAGTGGCATAGATGGATCCTTAGACAACCATAAAACCACAAATTAAAAAAACAAAGACCTTTAAAACCACATCTTAAAAAAAACACCACTTCAAAAAACCATACCTGCTGAAAAGACAACATATCCTTAAAAAAAACTACGCCTCCTTAGGAAATCACACGTTCTTTAAAAAAAAAACTACAGCTCCTTAAGAAAAACTACATCATCTCCTTGAAAAACCACAACTTTACATAATTACGTGTAGTTTTTTGTATAATCTTCAAAAAGACAACACGTGTTTTATTTTTTCTGTTGTTTTCAACTGTGGACCAAATTTTGGGGTTGTTGTGACTCATTGAGCAGGTGATTCTCATCCTCTACTTTTCCAAAGATCCACGTGTTTCTATATATCCGGGTCGTTTCTTTCTATTTTCCTCCATCCGTCCTTTTCAATTCTTAGATCGTGGGTCCCCATCCTAAATCTCGCCAGACGCCTCTCTTGGCCTTCCCCTAGCCGATTTTCTGCACATCTCTAGGTTCTATATGTCGCTCTCGATTGAAGGCCGCCATTAGCCGCATTGTCTTGGGTCCGTGTGTTTTTGCAGCCACGCCGTAGCCTTATCCGCCCGGGCCTTCATTCCATTTCCCTCGCTTACTAGATCACTCAAATTCATTCCCATTTCTCCGTCCACATCGCTACCTCCTTAAACCATCCACCGCTTCATGATGTGATTTAGCCGACTCGCCAATACTTGACAACTTCCCTCGGGTGACCCCTCGCATTGTCTTTTATTAGGTATCTGATAGTCCTTTTCCCATGCTCTCACCTCCATTGGTTTCTGGCCTGCCTCGTATATCATGACTGCTAACGGTGTGTTTGCCCGCACTTTAAATTCCTGTTTATGCCACTGTCTGAGGATCCCTTCTTGTTTGTCCCATTCCTTATCTCATTAGCCTTGGTCCCCATGCTTCAGCCCCATATAATTGTGTCATTATGTACCAAATCGTGACCTAACAAGTAACACTTGATCTCCCAAATGATTATTCTACTTTTATTACAGAAATGTTTCATACTGAAAAAACTCCCAATGGCTGATTGAAACCTTGCATTCGCACCTTTAGCCCATTTCTTCGTGTTGTGTGCATCATATCCCAGATACCTGTATTCTGTTGATTCCTCTAATTCTATCCCCATGTATCCGGCGGGTCTGTGGCTCGCTCCTCTGGACCTAAAATGACTATTTTGATCTTTACAAGGTTTATTGTTAACCCCGCTCTTTGTGAAAGATCTCTAATAGCTTTAGTAATCTGTGCACCCCCTTGCTTAGGTCATCAGCAAATAACATTATAGGTACCTTGGTGTAAAATCTTGTAATATTGCCCTCGTACATTGGAAGGATTTTCACAAATACCAAATTCTCTCTAGCGCTCTACGTACCAAGCCTCTTCTAGCCCTCACTCCTTGCATAGACCCCTTTGATTTGCCCCCCTCTTTCTCTCTCTCTAGGGTTTACAATCTCTAGACCCAAAACCCCTAAACCCCCAAAAGGCGCCCACCCGCCTTTCTCGAGCCCCCCAAACCGATTCTAAGCACCCTTGAGGCAGCCAGAGACCCCTCAGACTTTGGAGCCCTCAAAACCCCCACACCCGCCGTAGTTGGTCTGCAATAATTGTGAGTGAAGTTCTATTCTAATCTATGAGAAGCAAAGGGCAAAGATTAGAGCAAAGCAGGCATGTTAAATGGTGTCGGTTTATACAAAGCTTTGGAAAGACCTATGAGAAGCAAAGGGCAAGAGGGGTCAAAGTCAAAGTCAAAGGTGGTGGGCACCCCCTACCCGCAAGTTGGCCGGGCTCGCTAGAAAACACACCGACACCCCCCCCACCACTTAGGGTTTCCGCTGACTAACCCAAAAGGTGCTCACCTCCGCTTTTGAGTCCCCAAATTCAATTCTAGGCACCCTTTCCGCAGCCAGAGACCCCTCAAACTTTGGGAGTCATGGCCACAGAAGATGGGCCGGCCTGGGAAACCCAAGGCGAGGGCCCGCCGCACAAACGGTCCCGATCAGCCATCATGGACAGGGGAGAGTCATCCTCCATGAAGAAGGAGGCTCGGGCTAAGGCTAAGGCCCTCAGCGAGGCCAGCCCGCCGAAAGGGATTAATTGCTCGCATCACATAGGGAACTCCCCGCCTCTACAGAGAATTGGAGCCACGCCAAAGCCGGAATGGAGGCTAACAAAGGCTCAGCATTGAGGCTAACAAAGGCTCACCGGCCGGGCATGGCGCTGGAGATGGAGTCCCGCATCCCATGTGCTCAAAAGGCAAAAATCGGGTCGAAGAACCCAGATCACAGCTTGGAGACCGCAAGACGCATGTGGAAGATGGCCTTGGCCTTGCACACCCCGAGCCAAGAAGAGGCCGCAGGAGGTCAGCCACACGCGGGCTGCCTAGACTCGTGTTCATCACCGACACCATGACACGAGAGGGAGCGCCGCAATGGAGACGATGGTCACGCTGGCTCCCGGGCCTACCGAGGTAGAGGCAGCCACCACCATGGCACGGGGAGCATAGGCCGCTTCTGCGCATGCCTAGACACGCCGCCTTCGTGATCTTCGGGAGTAAGATCGAACAAAGAAGCCCGCCCGACGCTGGGTGGTAGTGTCCGGGCTCGAGCACGCCTCGCTACCGTGAGCCCGAGCTCCGTGGGTGCGGGCAACCGCCCACGCATGCAGCCGGGTCTCCCCACCGAGGTTCATAGTCACCGCAAAGCAGCGTGCGTGAGATGGCCAAGCAGCCAGCAGGCTCGCAAGAGCCGCCCTCCCGGACTTCATTGTGGCCGAAACGCTGCTCGCATCCGCTATCCCCGCCACAGCCCACACACCGCAGCCCACGCTCAAGATCGCCGCCTCCCCGCTCCCAGCTAATTCCACGCCATCCAGCCCACAATCCAGCCACCTCCACGCCATCCCAGCCCACCACCACCACCCCCTAGCACAGACCCTACTTCACCTTGGACCCAAGCAGTCGTAACTTCCGTGAGCGCTAAAGTGAGAGGCCACACCTGTAGTTCGAGGCATGCCGCAATGGGGAGAGTTCAGCCCACCACATCCCAACACACATTCTCGACGGATGACATTCCCGGGCCAGCTTCATTTTTAGCAGTTCTCGCATGGGGCTCGGCGCCGCGGACCGATTGTCATATTCACGCTATGATGCATTGTGTGCGGATGCCATATTGCGCCAGGCCGATGTTGAAGGGGACATCCTCATGCGTGGACCGGGACCTCACACCCAGCGAAACGAGGGGCGAGGAGCTTGTCGGGTGGAGGCATTCGCCAGCGTGCCGCGCAGATTGGTTGGCCGGGATGCACATTTTAAAACTGACGCCGCAGCTGCTGCCTCAACCAGCGGCCCCAATACGCTGCCTCGTACATACGCTTTCTCTTTACCATCGCCCCTTCTCCCCACCCTACTCCTGCTCCCCTCAGCGGGCGCCCTCCTTCAGCCACATCTTTGCTTCTCGCTCCATCTACTTCTCCCTTTCGGCTTCGCTTCCGGTCTTCCTCATGACCGAGTTGCGCAGATTACCATCCTCCCCGGCCGACAAATAGGAATTGTGTCTCCTGGGTGGTCTCATGGAACTGCCGAGGCTTCCCCTGGCGTATGGGGACACCAACCGCGGGCGGTAGGTATGGATCTCATCTTCCTCATGGAGACATGGGAGCATGCCGGGCACAAGCACTACGGTTTCCCGTGTTACCAACATTTCTGGCCTTCAATACCAGACAGACAGCCGGGTCATGGGGAGTGGCTTGCTACTACCGGACAACCTTGGCACATTCGTTACCCTCCGTATTATTTGCAGACACAACCGGCAACTTCCGTCGCGGTGCATAATACCAAGCAGCAACCCTTTTTCCTCGTCATCATATTTCACGCAGACAAAGACCTTCTATCGCAGCCCACCCCCGATGCGATAGGATGGACCCGTGATGTCGATCTATATGATGACATACGCCAAAGATCGCTAGCTTTGGTAGGGTCGCCCTTCTGGAGATTTCAATGCACCTGACAGAGTAGAGCAGCCCATGCGACTTGACCCTCGGCCGACGATGTCCCCGCAGAAGCTACCGCCAGAAGTAGCCTCGCCACGCTGGTCGGATGACGCCAGTGTCACTCGCTTGCGGCGCATTGCTGTTCCTCGCTATGTGGCATTTTTGACTTGATAATTTGCAATGGCCTTTCACAAAGGGTCTCGATTCTCGCAAGTGCACATGCATGTGACAATCGTGGGGAGGGTCTAGTGTGGTGGACTATGTGCTTGTAGAAGTTGCGCGAAGATATGCATCTCATCGCCAAGCTCCGGTGGGCACAGAATGCTGATGAGGAGGTCGACCAGATCAATTCTCCCACTTTATTTGGACCTGGTTTGGCGAGCCGCCAGAACCCCCACTATGCCAGCCCCTCGCTGTGAGACTCGATTATGAGCAGGCAGAGGACTACGCCGAGATGCTCATGGATGCCCCCTCCCCCGCACTCCTGCACTTCCACACTAGAGCGCCAGACAGACCGGCTGACCGCTATTACGGGATGCACGGACAGGTGCTTTGGCAGACCCCCCGCCGCCGCTCAGGGTCAGCAGCAACATTCTCGCGAACCGATGGTTTGATGCGACTGTAAAGAACGCTAAGCGCAGCTCCGTCACATTCTCGATCCGGTACCCGCCAGGCCACACCATACGCGCCAGCCCATCCGGCGGACACAAAGGCGCTGCACTTTGCCAAGCATCGTGGGAGATGTTCGCCCGGCCGGACACTCATCCTCGAACCTTTGGCGCAGAGTGCTTCAAGGCCAGCCCACCTTGCTGTGGGACATCACACCCGGCAAAGGGGAACAAGATTTGCAAAGATCTCTATGACCCGCCAGGACGCCAGACGCCCATACCCCCCACAGATGGCCCCCCATTGGTTCTCGTGGACGAGGATGTTGAGGAGGGCCCGCAACGGGCTAGCTAATGGGAAGGCAGCTGACCTCGATGGTATGCGTGCCGAAGTTACTCAAGTGGGCGTGGCAGCCGCTTTGTGCCGGTCCTCACTACCCCGCTCAACAGAGCATTGCAGGGGGGAGTTCCCCAATGGACCACAAGCGGTTGTTCCCATTCACAAGCGGGGGCGATTCACACCGTCCGCCACTACCGGACGATCATGGTCGGCTTCAAGATTTGCCAAACCGTTATCGGCATTCTCGAGCAAAGGAGCTGACTACCGGGCGGAGGTAGCCGATGTGCGAAGCCCTCACACAGTAAAGCTTTTCGACCCCGCCACTCAACGATTGACCATATCTTTACGCCGCGGCATCGATTGAAGATAAAATTTAATCATCGGCCGACTTGTATTGTCGCTTGTGGACTTCGCAGTTGCTTTTGATACTCTGGCCCCCGAAAAAGTGGCTAGATCAAGGCCAACCGGGCTCCCGCCGCCGCATGCGTAATGCCATATACTGGTTGTATGAGAGTTGTTTTAAGGATGCGTACGGGCCCAAGCATTCACCGAAGTAGTATCGGTCCGCCAGGTTGCCCCTCTCGCCAACACTTTTTGGCCTCTACATTGATCGCTTAGAGCCCCGCTTACCGAAAGCATGGGGATGGCATACAGCTTTTGCACTGTGTCATCCGCCACCATCTATGCGACGATGTTGGCTCCCGCCGCCCACACCCCGGCTATGCGCCTCACACGGATGCCCTAGACACATTTTGTCGCTACGGACATGCGCTGCCAACTGCCAAGACCGGTGGTTCTCATATCCTTTCACGCCACCCCATGCCTCCCGTGACTCACATATCGGGGATGCTCGGACGCCACGCCCACCTACAAGTACCTAGGGTGGAGTTCCCCTCCTCTCCGGCTGAGGCGCCTATCCGCTATGGGTGACAAAGCAGGCCGGAAAGCGCTTTATGCCATGCGTAACAACAAATACCGTGCAGAGCTATATGATTAGCCATCACCACATCTGCTCGCACCGGTCGGCCCTGGCCCTTCACAGACGGGTCGAGTTTGGGGCCCTGGCCGCTTTTTGGCGACTGGAATGACTTGGAGCAGTGTAAGGCATTTTTGCACGGGCATTTGGGTGAAACCTTCAAATTCCCCTATCGATTCTCCAGCCGCAGAAACCGATTCTTACGCCAGCGGCAAATTCTTGATAGACACATCGCCTATTTTCGTAAAGTGGTTACTATGGGTGATGCTCGCCCCCGCACCGGGCTTACACCGTGGGCCATGAGTCCGGGCAAATGCTTAGGGCCCGCTGGAGGGGTAAGAGAGATCGCTGGTTCGCCAGATGGAACGCAGGCAGAGCACGTGATGCGGCATACCGGGCGCAATGTCGATCGTGGACAAACATGGAGTACCTAGATGCTTGTTTCTGGCAAGCTCGGGACCCCATTGCTCTAGAGCAGGTCAAAATGGCTCCATTACAAGGAGCACATCAACCCCAGAGTTAGCCCGGGCCCACAAAATCTACCTCGCTCCTTAGTCACCGGAAAAGCACTCATTGCCTCCATTCGCACAGTGCCCACCATCTTCGTGATCGAGATTTCAGTGGATTGGGAGCCCCGCCAGACAGTGCTCGGCTGCCAAACGGGTGCCATTGAGGATGAGTCTCACACTTTCCAGAGTTGCCCAGTGTTCAGTCAGATCCGGCCGAGCACGCCCCTTAGTACGGCCGGACGTGTTCTTTGCATTTGCCGATGAACACACCGTCCAAGACGTGCCCCGGGGTCATACATCCAGAGGTACCGACCTGCGAGGTCACATTTGCCCCCTCACCGGTCGTCACCGACTAGGCACTACGGGGTGGTGCATGACCAGATATATTGGGATGTTTCTCGCATTTTATATGATTAGCATAGCTTTGTCAAAGGCTGATTGTTTACGGGTTTTTCCCTCAAACCCTTCGGGCGGGGTTTTTAATCCGGGCAGAATCCGCTTGTCGCTTTTTGTATTGGGTCCCATAGACCCATTGGTCTCCGTGGACGATAAAAGTACCTTCCTTCCTTCCTTCCTTCCTAATGTCGGGGCATCCGTGTCCCCTTGCTGTTCTGCTATGAAACCTTGTAATGCATCCATGTATATTCCGAACAATGTCGGGGATAGGGGGCACCCTATTTGACTCCTCGATGACGCAGTTTTATTGTATGTCCTTCCTGTTCTATTTTTGCATATACCTTGTGGTATAGTCTTGCAATTGCCCCTACCATTTCCCTCGGTGCCTGCATATCTATCAGTCTCTATAGGAGTAGTATGTTGTTTTGTGTCCTATTAGTATCCGAAGAGTTACTAGATGGTCTGTGGTTGAGTGTTCTAGCCCCAAGCCCCGCCTCGTCCTTGTGCCCCTCGTGTTTCCCTCGCTTCTGCCCACTCGCTTTAATTTCATCGTCTTAACTTTTCCAAACCATTTTGCTAATGATAGAGCTCACCATTATTGTTCTATAGTTCCCAGGTTCCTCTCTGCTCCCCCCTTTGTGTAGAGGTATTACCTATTGTATGCCCATCTATTTGGTAATCCCGTACGGATTATGCCATTAAAATGTCGATGACCTGTTTCCCAATTGTTGTATCAGCACATTTTAGTGATTCCACAATCAGTTCATAGAGGTCTGGGGCTTTGTTATTGGCCATCCTGTTTAGTGCTACCATTACCTCTTGCATGCTGAAGCACGGTTTATCCATCTCTTGTAGTGAGGGTATTGGCATTGGGGATGCCCCCATCTTATATAGTTTCTCAAGGTATCTCTCCCATCCTGTTCTTTATGCGTACTCTCGGTTTTTCTATTCCCCTCTCCCGTTTCTTTAAATCGCTTCCAGAAATTCCTGGGTTGTCTTTTCAGCATTTTAGCCAGACCCCATTGATCTTTATGCATTTTTGTTTCATGACTTGACATCCTTAGGTATGCCGCTCTTTCTGTTTGATATGTCTCTCTGCCTATATGCGCTCTGACTCTTCTTTTTTGTTCCCTACATTCCTCGTCATACTACACGGAGGCCTTAAAAGCATTGCTCCTCCTGGGTCTCTTTCGTTTTCCGAAGACCTCTGTTGCTACCCTCACCATTATGTCATTAAGCACATTCCCATTCTCGTTCGTCACGCATATGCTTTCCCCATTCCCATTTCCCATTTACGCTCACGATAGATCGTATGAATGTATCTGCATATTTATCCTGGAAATGTATTTTCACTTTCGCCTTCTCTTTTTCCTGTGTGTTATCAACTTGAGCCTGTTCACCTCTTTTGAATGTTAACTGCATGGGTCTATGACTTTCCCTTTTCCCCGTCGGCCAATCTAGTAGCACGAAGCTTGAGATGTTTTCCACTGCTTAGTCATTCATTATCACATAATCTATTATATGCTTCTCCCCTGTGCATTCTGGCTCATGAATTTCCCTGATCCTTCCCATTTTTGTACCCCATTAGCTATAATGACCCTGTTTGTCGCGGTACACTTCAAGCAGTAATTCACCTTTGGCGTTGACCTCTGTCTTGTCTTATGTGCTTCTTTCAATCCCGTGATTTTTGCAATGTGTCCATCGTCTCTTTCACTTCGGTCCATGCTCGTGTTTTGTGCTTGTTCCTGACCTGTTTTTGGCGCTTAGGTCCCCTATTAGAATCATTGGCCCATGTTCCTTCCACTTCATCATATTCTCCCCTGTGTCTAGCAATTCTAGTTTGTCACTGTTTGGTGGGTAGTATGCTATGATCAAAATCAAGCCTTTTCTGTTTTGCAATTGAATACTTAGTATCATGTATCTTTTATTGCTATCCGAATGTAAAATACATGCACTGTTTGCTACACACTCTTTTACATAACAGGCTAGGCCTGCGCTTCCTCTTCCTATTTTAAAATCCTTATCTTTCCAGCATGTGAATAACTGGTATCCCTCTTCCTCTGGCAGCCGCTTGATATTGTGTTCCCATGTCTCTACCAGACATATTATGTCGCAGCTGTGGGCTCCCTCAAGCCTCTCTTTGTCATCCCAGGGGTATCCGATACAATTCCAGTACCATATTGTCAACGTCTCTTCCCTCGAGGCTGCTCCTTCGGGGTTTCTGTAAGTTCCGCCCCGTTGCCTACTCTTCTCAGTCGCCCTCTGGTCTTTGTGATCGAGGTCGGGCCCATGATTCCGGCTTGGGGCGTGCGGTCTTCGCCGACCCCGTTTTCGCTTCTTTCTGCTCCTCTGGGCTGCATCACTTCTAGGGCTATCGCCTTCGGTGCCCCACCCAAGGCTCTGCTTTCCTGTCCTTGTGGCATGACAACCAAGAGGTTGATATTCTCCTTCTCCACCTCTATTGACTTCGTGGACTCCGGTCTCTCCATATTCTGTTCTTGCCCTAGCAGTGTTTGTTCTCTGACCCTCTTGTGTAGGTATACTTTGCCATTCCTGACTCCCGCATGTATCCCTGCCTGATTCAATTCCCTGGCCCTGGCCAGATCCATGTGTAGCCCCTGACGTTGCATGACCATTAGGGCTTCCTGTACTTTGATCCCATTCCTTAGCCTGGATCCCGTGCGTAATATCCTCTCCTTGGCTGTCAGGTCTCTGAGTGTCAGGTTTATGTGCCTCGACCGACCTCTCCATTGGCCTGACCGACCGCACTGCTTTGACGATGATGCTCCGGTGTTCTTTGAAAACTGTCTCTATTATCTCTGCAGTAACTCGGTATGTGTCTTCATTAGGTTTCTCTGCTACCCCTATCAGCCTAACGTCATGCTTAATTCTATTCTACTCCTCAAATTCCATGATATGCGGTTTTATCCTATCAAATGATTCCCATGCATCTAACTCAACATTTGCTTTTTCTAATTCAACCAACCTCTGCATGATCTTAGTTTTTTCTTCCTCAACCTCGCCTATCCTCTACCGCAGCCTCTTCGCTTGTCCTCTCGACCCTCCTATCCTCACGCCCATGCCGGAGATGGCTATTTTATTGCGGTTGGCCGCCTCGCCCACGCGGTTGAGTGCATCCATGCTCTGGATTCTAGACTCCGATGCTTGTTCATTTGGGCCGAAAGACCTTGAGATCCCCGCTGACTTACATCGTGCCCTTGCCATATCTCGCTTTCTTCATATCGAGGTTGGTGCTTTCCCCATCGCTTCTCGGATACAAGATGCGCCGGTGCTTTCGTCTGGGTTACTACAATGGAATTCTTTTGATAAGGTACCAGCACTTTTCCCGTGAATTGTATATATATTCTCGCCTCTCAATGCTTTATTCAAAACACCGTTAACTCCGAAGTTTGAATTTTGAAATAGCCATACTTATTAATTACTAGCCCCCCACTACATATTATTCGATTCACCATTTAAATTCGGCGCCTTTCCGTTCCTCGCTTAAATTGGCCGGGGTGACCTCTCTCAGGCAATCCAAGATTCAAGAGTTGCTCTCTGGAGTTATTATTCATTAAAGCCTTTAGGCCTTCATTCACCATTTTGGTGATTCAGAACTAGTTGGAGGATCATGCCTCGATATCCTCCGCCTTACGGGCGGGGGTTAGACCCTCACCAGAGAAGGATCCCATCCTCCTTTGACTACAAATACCATACTTATATACATATACATTGTGTCCTTTCATGCCGGTCAAGTATTCTATGGTCGAAAATTTTGTTGTTCTCGATGGTTTCGAAGTTTATAGTGGTCCTGATTACCGGGGCCAGGGTCCCACCCCTATCTTGGTGTACGACTTGAGGTTGGGCCTCTCCGTCCCGTGAACTTATTCCGGCCCACTTTTTACTCTGGATAAATTTGCCTTGCCTGCAGCCCCAAATCCTCTAATCAGATTCCCCTATTTTGTTGCTTATGTGTCCCTTCATTTTTGTCCCGTCTGTATATTACCTGGGCTGTACTCATCTTTGCCTATCTTGCTCTGTCGACTTAGGTTCTTCTTGCATTCGCCACCTTCATATTTAGTGTCACGCCCCACCATGTTATCCATGCTTGTTTTGATGATTTCGGCCCGTATCCGATTTTGTAGTTTATCGACATGGGTTTAGTCTGCTGTCTTTTTGATGCTCGTCACTTTGTTGTTATTCTAACTGCAAAATTTATCTGCTTAACTATTCTTCCTATATTTATGCCCGCAATTACACTATTTGTGCCCTCTACTCGCTTAGTTTAGGTAGTTCCTGCTCGGATTTAATACTATTATAATACCATCTATACCTCGTGACTATGCTTCCTACCTCTATCAGGAAATCAAATAACAAAAGTGTTTTATAATCCCATTCCAGTGCGCAAAATTCCTTCATTAAGAGATATATTAGTCTTTACATGAGCAGATAATATCCATTTGTGTATTTCTCCCAAATCGGTGCATACCAAATACATATTCTAATATATTCACCCAAAATGAATTAGATGCATCGCCTTTGATCACGGTTTTCCATAATCTTTGAGCATTAAAAAAAAAAAACATATGTAGAATAACATAAAATAAGATAGAAAAAAACAAAAATAATCAAAAATATTTTTCCTTCTCCCCCCCTCTCGAGCAGCCCGTCCAGCTTCCTCCCGTTTTGACTACCCTTTGCCCATTCATCATCTTCTTTTTTCCCCGTGGACGATTCTCCTATCTTCTTCTTTTTCTCTCGCTTCTCGCCATGAAGGCCCCGTGATATGTAATCGGATGGATTTTTTCTCGCAGCGTAAGACACATACCTTACCAAAATCCCCACCAAAGTTTGTCCGGTAACATGTAGACTTCGGATAGTTGCATTGATCTCAAGTCCGGCCAAGCATTGCATGACCCTCTCTATCCCGCCTCGACCGATCAGATCATTTTTATCCGACATAACTCCCATTACCTCCAAAGCAGTGAAGATCAGATCTCGCATCCTTCATTGATCGCATGGTGGATTCTATCACAGAATAAGCAATGTACTCTGCCACAATTGATACATGACGATAACCCCTTTTCCAGACATAGACAATCTTGTTCACAGATGCACCACGGACCTAGCTCCTCCAATTCTGGGTTCCATGGCACCGTGAGGTTGCCAGGAACTCTAGATCTTGGACGCTTCCTGGTTGCTTGCTCGTCGATTGCTTGCTGCACCACTATCTTCTTCCCCTTATCCATATAGCTCAAAACCTCGGAGACGGATCGGATCGGATACTCTAGTCACAGCAGAGTGTGGCCGGATCTACTAAAAACCTCAAGGCGAAGCTCAACTCCCTCTCCCTCATCTTAGTATAGCGTGTTAGCTTTTAGGGTTACTTTTTGTTCTATGTTCCCGCCTCCTTTATTACATCCGCCCTTATTAATTACTAGTCTTGTCTTATCCTGTCCTATTCTTTTTTCTGATTTTCGTATGTGTGTGCAAGAAGCATCCTACTGCACCCTATATACCTTACTGACATTCGTACTCTGACCTCCCCCCTCCGTAGCTGATCATTATTAACGACTACCTCCGTCCATTGATTATGTGACACGTCAGTGAGGTCACATGCATCGTTGTATATATTCACTATTGTAAACGCTACTATATTATTTTATTATTTTATTCTTCACCATTCCCAAACTGTTGTAACGACGTATATTCGTGTTAACATTTAGATTTAGCGAGTAAGATTAGTTACTGTATTTTCTACCGTTAGTTGTTAAACGGCTACTATTTTCAAATTACCATTCTCCGAAATTTGAATGTCGTGAAATGATTTTCTCCATCTGGGGGGATTAGCATCCCTTTTCTGTCATATTTTCTGTGTTATTGTGTTGTCGTACCTCTTCTATGGCCCGTCGTAACAGAGTTTATACCTATTAATTCATGCCTGACCTAATTAATCTATGTAATATTTTTGCTGTTCGTTAATTTCATAGCCATAGTGAAATCGTGAACCTAGACTTCTATAACTAAGCGAAAGACATCCAATCACCAGAGTAAACTAAAGATATTTGATATTCCTTACCGTGTTCCCATATGTTCACAACATTTCATCCTATTGAACCTCATGATGCTCTAATGTGCTAAATTCGGTACTTACCTGGATATCGCATCCCGCAACCCATAACCCGCATCCCGCAACCCGCAACCCGCCCTGAGTATGATTATTAATTAAAAATTGACGAACTCGCCCTGTTGTAATTGATGGAATGGACCAAAAAAAGACAACTCTACCTCATTTCTTAAATATTCCTAAAGATGTACCAGAGGAATGTTTTGTTAAGGTCCACCTTGTAGGAGCTATGGTCTTCAAAGGAAGTCTAAAGTGCAATGTATTTTTGACGTACCCAAACTTGCATGGTGACCTGAACCTCACAATTACAATTCTTAACAAGGTTTTGTGCGAGCAAGAGCAATTACCACCAGTGCTCTACCTACAACTTGACAATATTACAAGGAAGAACAAGAATCAAGCACTCTTTGTCTATTGTGCCATGCTTGTGGAGTTAGAGATCTTCAGAAAAGTAAAGCTCGGATTCTTACTTGTAGGCCACACTCGCGATCAAATAGATCAGATGTTCAACAAATTTTCCGTGCGCCTTAGAAGGAAGAAGGTTTTTTGTCTTCCTAACTTAGTTCGAATTATTGAAGATTCTTACACTCCGATTCTAGTGGTTAAACTTCTCAAAGAGACTGCGGATTTCAGAGAGTTTATTTTCTCTCAACATTCAGATAAAGAACAAGTTGCGAACAAGTTGAATGATCTTACCTTTCAACATCACATCAAGTTCTACTTGAAGGATGGACAAAGCTTCTTACAAGGGAAGAAGTACGCCACAACTAAGGACTGGAATCCACTAGAGGGATTGCACTTCCTTAAATCTGTTCCAGACACTTGTTTCATAGAACGTGCTGAGCAACTTCCTCTCAAAAATCCTAAGGAGTCAAAACAGAAGAGGATGAAGAAGAGAGTAGTGGTGGCAATGCTTCGCCATCTGTTATAGTGAAGAGGAAGATAACTCAAGCACTTCCTCAAGTGATAATGAAAGAAGTGAAGGTGATGAGGATGGCATAAATGAATATGATGACATGCTAGATCCCTCCCTCATCACTCCTCACACCACGTAACTGAGTCTTAGAAAAAGACTATAAATTTTGAAAGTGAATATGGAGATTTTATCTTCAAATTTTGAAAATACTACAATTCCAGTTACAGACTTCACTTCAATCTTTTGTTAAATGTTGTATTCTTTTACATTAGAGGTTCTCTCTAAAAACATACTTTAGAAAAATTCTAGTTGCACGAAAAACAATCATTTTCACAAAGCCAATTCTCTCATTGCATAAAAAAATTAGTCATTACAGGGGGGGAGGGAGGGTCAAAATACAATTTTATGCACCTTTTTTTTTACCTCATTTTATCCCCTTTTGTAAAAAATAAGGGAATCTTTAAGGAATATTCTTTTTGCTCCCGTTTCAATGATTTGCTCTCGTTTAATACAGAGCCAGAAAAAAAAAAATAGAGCATTACATAGCTTGAATCGACTGGGCTTTGATTGTTTAGGAGCATCATAGTTCTTCTTAGTTTCTTCGAGCTTTTTGCTTAAGTCTGCTCTATGGCACTAGAATCCAGCCGAAATAAAAAACCGAGTTTCAAATACCAAGCCGCATTTGTAATGGTTAGATATATTGCAAATTTCGAGCACCGTAGAAGAGGGGGTTAATTCCCCTTGCGAGCCTGTATGGCCGGGAGGGCGAGCCTGTTTATTTGCCATAACAGGCAAGCAAAAGGGATTAACCCCTTAACCGAAAGCAGCAAGCCGCTTCACCCGGCCGCGACGCACGCTAGATTATCGGGCTCCCAGCCTTTATTATCACAGGCTCGACATCCTCCACACCAAGATTATCAACTCCGAGCCTGGATTATCAACATCCGAGGTCAATCTTGACTCAAAATGCATCCGAGGTTCCTGCAGACGACGCTGTTGCCCCGTTATAAACTTTGCAAAATAACAAATACCGTCTGTTATGACATCAGGCTCCCTAAATAGCTCCAAGACTGAAATATCGTATAGCTGATCAGTCTTTGCTACAAACAATCGCGGTTGCGATTCTATGAAGCACTGCAGAAATAAAAAGATGAATAACATAGAGATTATTATCATAGAGGAAGGCAATACTTGAGAGGATCGCAGACGCCAAGCACTTTCTGAGTCCGAACACATCAGATCACGGCTGTGGTAGCAAGATGAAATTAACTACTCTGTCTAACTTTTCTAATTGCTAGGATCGCGGCCGCTATCCCAGTGAGAACATAACACACTATATATAGAATATCCATCGCCAAAGAAGATCATGCTTGCGATCTTGCTGAGCAAAGCATTCATTTCTACGAAAGAAAATAATAGAATTGAGCACTTTGTATGTGTGGCTGGAATCTGAGTATGATTGCGAGAATCGCCGCCGCGAACCTCACGAGCACTTGTTTATGCAGAATGGAAGACATAGTGGAACTTCACATGCTCTGTGATGAAGGTAGCACAAGGAAGAGCACATACCTTCATGCATCGCCACAATGAGGATCTGGTAGTCGTCTCGCTTCATGAAGTCCTTGATCCCTCCTAAAACCTATCAAGAATCATTTCTGGCCTCTAGTTTCCTACAAAATTGAAATGACTCGGTGAAGATATGAGCTCTGGCTTCGATTTGAATGAAGCTGGTGCTTCCTAAACACCTCAAACTGGTGTTTCCTAAACATCTTTAGCCGCAGATCTTGAAAATAGAGGAGATTTTCAAGCACTTTTAGCAATAGGTCTTGGAATAGCGGCAAATTTTGGGATTTTGTCACTCTGAATCCCCTTTCTGTACTACTGATTTACAATTTCTACCTTATAAATAGTGAATCAGAACCATTCCATACTATACATTAGGTTTCTATCCTATAAACGCTGAAACAAAGCCTCGTAAAAGATCCGACAGATTTGAGACCTTGGCTACCTACTTCCGAAAATATCAAATTTTCAGACTCCAAGTGATGTGGCAAAAATTAATACGAGGTGTTTAATTTCGATCTCAAGTTGTAGGTTACGCTTAAACCGCAAAATTTCCTGAACGTAATGGATCAAGGGATTTCTTGGATTAGAAAGCCTACCGGTTAAGGGACCGTACCCTACCTCCAAAACAAATCTAGGCCTTTCGAAAAATGTCATTTCTCGCAATAAAAGACATGTACTATATGCCAATTTTTGTTTATAGCTTAACAAGAAATCGCGTCATTAACATATCGTGTAGGCCTTTAAATAAAGGGCTAAGATATACATAGGTTAAAAAGTAATAATAATATGCCTTTATCTCTAATATATAATTATAATAAGGGAGGTAAGGGGCAAGGTTAAACGTATTTAGAATTTCAATGGTCTAAAGACACGTGGCAACATAGAAATCCAAGCAAGTGGAAAATAAGCTGCGTTTGATCTCGAAAGGGCGATGAAACTTCTGGAAGGTCGAACCAGCTTCTAGTAATTATATTACGGACGTCAAGAGGGCAACTTGAATAAAGATTGTGTATGGCTAGGCATACCTTTGAAATGTACACGTGGTAAGGCCCAAAAATTCTAGGAAGGGTATGGAGATTTCTAGAAGCTATGGTGGAGTCCTCTGGAACAATGTCGAGTCCTCTAGATTGTTCTTAGAGAGCTCTGGACCATTGCGGAAACTTCTCGATGGTTCTCTCGGTTAGTATAAATGGAGGCGCAATTGTAAGTTGAAGCAAAGAAGAATCGAGAGTAGCCTTTGAGTTCAATGCAATGGCCAGTTGTAGAAAACGCATTTAATGAATTATCATCGGGATTTTTGCCAAAGTACTTCCGTAAATTGAAATACAAAGGGCCGAAGGGATTACTGTGGGGTTTTGCTAGATGGGCACTCCATGAATCAAAGTACAAAGGGTCGAAGGAATTACTATGGGGTTTTGGTAGGTAGGCGCCTCAAGAATCAAAACACTCCAAGTTGGCGCTTGAGGGCTCTCGGGGCTTGGAGAGCCAAAATCCCCAAGCAATTATGATGAGGGTATCTGTTTTGCTTTGATGTAGAAGTTACTAATCTATTGCTTATGGTTATAGTATATGTTATGCTTTGTTGTTTATGGCGATCCTGTTTGTTGCGATCTAGTTTAGCCTGATGTTTCTTCAAACAATAATTGAAATTGCGTGTCATGATATTTTGCACCGCTGAATGTCTTGCATCTAAGTTCACTTCTTCTCGCTTAAAATCTCACAGTTACCTTGGGTCTGTTTTACGCACAATATATTGCTTTTAACCTCCCTGCATCCTGTCAATGAAGATGAAGCCCCAAATCCATTTCTTCGTCCATGTGATATCTGATGGCCTGATGCAAAAACAGAAAAGTCCAATTCGATGATCAAAGCAAGTAGATGCATTATTTTTATGCTTGCTTCATCTAACTATCCAAGTTTATGGAGGTTCTTAAATTTCAGGAAATAACAGTGGTATTCAAGCTGGTGAAATCATTGCGTGTGCATTGTATAGATAAAGCTTTTTATGTTTCTTTGCATCCCATGCTCAGATTGCATGATGCGTGATCTCGATCAATCTGCATCTTTTGCAAAAATGGAACAGTACTCTCTCTATTTCATTCTAGAGGCCGTTCAACAAATATCTCTACAGGCAAAACATCATCATAAATACAGCCCACCACAATGCAGTTGAATCAACTGGGTTGCTTGACGGTCGCAAGTATTGCAAGCAGTCATTTTGTTTAAGTCGATTTGAAACATTTGAGATCTCCAATAGTTTCAAATTTGTAAAAATCGTCCCAACATACCCGAGAAAAGGCAAATATCTCAGATGCAAGAAGTGCTCTGATTCTAACACGTCCATGTATCGCTTCTAGGCTTAATATTCAAGAAACAGCTAGAACCAGTACAAAGATCCAACCCAAGATGTTGCGGCATGCATGCATCTGACTATGCCTTGCAAATTGACCTAGAAATCTAAGACTAATGCTCCAGGATCTTAAAAAATTTTCAACCACAAATACAATTGATCATGGAGCCAAAGCCACGATGTCGGGCATCTAGCTTCAAGGGACATTTGAAGCTAAAACAAAACAGGTATTCAGCTAGGCTGCCATGAAAATGGTATTGGAGTAATCTTGATTTTTCTATAACTTCATGATCAAGTATATGCCATGGCGCTTATGTGAATGTATCTTCAAGTGGCGACAAGGAGGGAAGAACCGCTGTTGCTTATTTGGCCTTTAATGTTCTCTTTACAAATGCAAATATATTCTCATCCTAATTTAAATTGCTTATTTAGTTTTGATGTTCAACATATTTCTTGTACTTACACAATATAGTGTATTCAAATCTATTTCCATTTTCTTAGCCATTCGATGGTTGTACTAGTTTTTTTTTGCCATTTTAATATGGCAACCAAAGATGTGGATGAGCTTATGTAAAAGCAAGATGATAGAAAGGTATACATTACTGAACAAAATTAGTAAATGCATTTAGTTACACTACTTGACACTATTTCTTTTGTTACAATATTTTCAGATACATTGTCCAAGCAAAGTTAACAGACTTAACTGGAGAGGCCTGGGTTTCCCTTTTTAATGATCAAGCAGAGCAAATATTTGGACACACTACTGACCAACTGCCTATCATTCGATACGCAGATCAATCAATGTTTCAAATAGAGATATAAAGGCCACTAGATAAGCTAATATTGGCGAGAAGAAAACCTGATAAAGAAATTCTGATAATAAAGACCAGATTCGTGAGAAAAAAAAACCTCACCAAAAAATGAGGCAGAAATGCATTTAGATAAGGGCTTTCTACCTGCGACCAAGACTCGAGATAGATTAAGCTGCCACTTCCTCTGAAGATAGAATAAGCCATAAGGATTTTCAAAAGTAGATGAACAGAAAATCCAAATGGCAACATGTAAATGGCATAGACAAACTCGTCGATACCCTGATAAAGAATTGTCGTCCAATCGCCTCTGCCTTTTGTAATCAATGGATAATCGGCTCTTCACCGTCAAAACTTTCAGAAATGGCTCATGTTCAAACCCTAGCCCGTTATACAAAACCTCACAAAAATTTCCGATTCCAAAATAACGCTTTTGGCCGTAAAATGCAAAGCAGTTACCAAAGATTACCGGGCAAGGCCGGAAAAAGAGGACACCCACATCAAGAAACATTTTAAGTAAGTAGATTATGGATCCCTCGATGTTTCACATCATCGCCGCATAAAGTGAGTACATGGACAAAAAAAAAAGGCAAAAGACCATATACGTAAAATCAATCCAATTGATTGATCAACCGAAAAAAACTCTACCGACAAAATAGCTAGTTTAAAATCATCATCAACCCGTTCTACACATGTATTCAAGATCTATATGTTTAATGGCTTTTTTTCATTTGACATTATGTGGCAAGTTCAAATAGACAAACGTTAATTTTTTCTACACAATACCTTTTTTAGCTTCATATATTGATTATGGGGTTCCCTAAACTACACCAACAAATTTAATGGCTTTTTTTACGAATATTACGTAGCCAGCTCCAAAAGACAAACATCACCTTTCCACACAATAGCACATTCTTTTTGTATGGTTCCCTTTGCCTAATGGAATTATTATTTCCACAATCAGATTCTATCCACTAAAAATTATAAGGAAACAATGCAAGACAGAAACAAAGACTAAAATAACATGTACTAGAGACACATCCTAGGAGACCCAATGAGCACATTAGATCCATATCATTTAAGAGCATCCTCTTAGCTTTGAAAGTGCTAGGCAAACCTAGCAAATAAAAGCAAACTACAGTTTTGTAGTGACTGCACCCACACCATTGGCCTGTGTCATACCAATGGTGGGTCTAAAAATGATCTGATGTCCTATTACTCCTCTTAGTCATTTTAACCTTCTCTATACATAGCAGGGCATTCTTGATCTTTGATAAGGGATATAAAAACCCTTCAAATCTAGCATGAAATGGGAGTTTATTGGCCAATGCGCACGTTCAGCTTCAATAAGCAAACATGCTTAAGGATTTTAAGTTTATAGAGGTTATTAACTCCTCAGTCATGACAGATATCATTTGATCCGCCGCTGCGATAAATTTCTTGTACTATTAATGAACATAGGCGATCAAGGTGGAAATATATTCCTGCCGCCGTGTATTAAAGCCTTATACCCTATAAATAGCGAATCAGAGCCTTTCCATGCTATACAAATTAGACTTCTATCCTATAAACTCTGAAACAACGCCTCGTAGAAGATTCAGCAAATTTGAAACCTTCCTACTTAGGGGCTTTTCACACGACTAGTGTGTCTTATATTTTAAGGCATACTATTGGTCCATGTCAACATTTAAGAAGAACTGGTTTTCACACAGAACCATATAAGACATGTCTCATTTAGGTTCGCGTAGGTTTAGATAGGTTCTAAAGGGCAATGGAGTCTTATTTTATATCGGGGACTTCCGCCATAAAATAAGACACCACTTATTATATTCTATTTTATTCTATTGACCAATCATATTCAAAATAAAAGGTCGTCTTATTTTGTGATGGTTTTCACACTAGTATTTGTTAGTGTCTCATTTACATAAGACACCATGTAGTGTGAAAACAACTTATATTTGTGTGTCTTACACCCTGTAGTGTGAAAACAACTTATATTTGTGTGTCTTATTTTGCTTTGGCACAAATGATGTCTTATATGAAATGGGACAGCCATATTGTAAGACATCGTGTGAAAAGGCCCTTACTTCCGAGTTTCAGACTCCAAGTGATCTGGCAAAAATTAATATGAGGTCTTTAATTTCAATTTCAAGCTATAGGTTAGGCCTACGCTTAAACCGTAGAATTTCTCGAACGGAATGGATCGAGAGGGATTTCTCGAATTAGAAAGCCTGCCGGTTAAGGGACCGTACCGTACCCTACACCTCCAAAACAAATCTAGGCCTTCCGAAAATATCATTTCTCGCAATAAAGACATGTACTAATGTACTAATATGCCAATTTTTGTTTATAGCCAACATGAAATCGGTGCCGTCAACATATCAGGGTCTTTAAATAAAGGGCTAAGATATACATGGGTTAGAAACAGTGCTCGAATTTGACGGCCCGCCCTTAATTTTCCAAGGACGGGCAAAATAATTTTACAACTTTCGCGTGACAGGAAGTTCCCAAATTCAAGCCTTTCAAATGCAATAAAAAAATTTAAAATGACAGAAACTAGTTTTTTTCCTAAAAAACATAGATAGATACATAAAACAAAGCATATTTCCATTTAAGTTCATCAAATACATAATGAAGTTCTTACATAGTTTAAAATCAATCACAAAAACTTATTCAAGTGGCATTCCTCTCCTATGCTTCGCTTCATACCAATCCTTGTAACATGCTTGCCAATCTATGCTTTCAAATGGTTCATTCCACAAGGATACACACATTGTGGCATCAAGAGTTTCTAAGTTCATGCTCGATCTTATAGCACTCTTAATAGCATTTTGACGGGAGAAACCTCTCTCGCAAGAGGCTGTGCTTCCAGGAATGACCATACAACATTGCCATAATTTCATCAATGCTGGAAAACTGTCCCACCACTGGCACATGTTCCATTTTCATCTCTACAAATAGTCCAAGCCACAACCATCCCTTTGTTCCTGGCAGCCCTGAAAAGTGTCTCAACGAAGTCCTCCCTCTCACTCAAACATCTAGCCATATCTACTTTGAAGCAAACTTGGTGCCAATTTTTCCAACCATTCCTTAGTCTCGCTATCCCTTACAACATCATCCACAAAGATATGCATCGGGATTGAAGAATTTCATGGCATTAAATATCTCACTCACATCCACAAATCTCCTAGCAAGTGCATCCAATACAGCATTAATGAAAGATTTTCCAATACGAATACAATGTGTAAGTGAACCGCTATCCTCCTGAATCTCATTCAAATCAAGTCCTCCCCATTATCTTTTTTTTTCCTCGAATAGGAACATACCCGAGTCTATGCTCATGAATTGTGGTGCCATCATTATCCAGAAATGACATCAAACCATCCTTGCAGCAACTCATAAAGAGACTAAGATGTTTTGTTCCTTCTCCAAATACTCTCTCCGTAGACAAGTACTTTCTAGAAAACTTCACTCTAATATTTTCCAATAATATTCCAATCTTCGTAACATCAAGCAAGTCCTTCTGAAATTCTGTATTCAACATGTTTAATTCCACAAGGACATCCGCTAAGAAATGTATCATGAATTGCACCTGAAAAAAATAAACTATCAATGTATAATGCTACGATGAATAAAGAATAAACTATGAAGAATAAACCATGAATGAATAATTATAAATCAATTAAATAGATAATAAAATATACCTGAAATATTGTAGCATTCTCATAAAGCTTGTGATCATGCGCCTTCCATTGATCTAGAATGGCAGGCATTAGACGAACCAACCTTAGCATCACTTGGCCCCTTGATAACCAACGAACGCCATGTATTTGCAAAGCATGAAGACGATGTTCATCATATATTTCCAATAGCTCCTTGAACTCTGCATGTCGATTAGAAGACTTCCCCAACCATGAATAAACTTTGTTGGCTAGTTTGTCAACAAAGTCAAAAACATCAGGATTAGATGTCAAAGCATCCTTTACTGCAAGTGCTTCTCTATGGGCTATGCAATGGATACCCTTAATATCGGGGTTCATTGCTTGAAATCTAGTAACCAAGCCCGTGCGACATCCTAACATTGTGGATGCACCATCAGTGACTAAAGCAACTATTTTATTCTCACTCAAGTCCATAGATATCAACAAGGACTGTAAAGCATCATAGGCTGCTTCAGCAGTACCATCCTCAAGTGGTAAAAGTCTCACAAAGGTACACTTGGGTTCACCTTTGCCATTTTCAGTTAGATATTGCATATACACAATAAGATGCTTCTCAAGTGTGCGATCTGTAGATTCATCTACAAGTATAGAAAAATATGGAGAGGAGCTTACCTCAGCAAATAAATTGCACCTGCAGACATTGCGTATGCTCATAAGGAACTCCCGTGCAGCCTTATCATTTGTGTAAGCACCATATTCGTCAGTACTAGGAATGTTCGGGCAATGGATACGCCTCATATGAACACAAACATCATAAAATCTATGCAATGGAATAGTGCATTGTGCCATCCAATGTACATTTTGGATGCACACAAGAATTCTAGACATTTCAGAATGACGAGTGATATCAATTTGTTCTTCTATTGGGCCTCTAGCATTTTCACCTTTCAATTTATGAAAATGCGCAGCAGCTGCATACCTATAATCTTCTGATTTTGCATGATCATTCAAGGCTGATAATTGCATCACTCTTGACCCCTCCTTTGTGTACGTATTGTCCTTCTTGAATTCAATGCGCCAATGGCACTTCGCACGATCCTCATTGGCAATAGTCTTAACTCTAAAAGCCCATTTGTGAATTTTCGTCCATTCATTTCTCCATTTTCTTTTCTTAGAACCAGAAGTAACACCAGCATCTCCTCCATCATCAATAGAACCCTCAATAATTTCTATGGTCTGATTTGCCTCTTCAAAAACTAAACCTTGCTGTTGCATTTCAGATCCTGAGCTAGCAGCAACAACACTTTTATTTTGACTCATCTTATAGTAAGATAGCATAGACTTACACTGATTGCCTTTTCTTCTCTTGTTTTTCCTTTTACACAATGCTGCAATTTGAAATACGAATAACTAAGAAAAAGCAAACGCAAGAAAGCAATAAACAGAAGGATTAAAGCAAAAGCTTACCTGGTTCCGGCTCCATGGTTTGCTTGCAGATTGCAGATGCTTTGCTGATGGGCTCAATATTTTGCTGATTGCTTGATTGCCCGTATGCAGATTAACATAGGATCCAGCTTGAACAATGGTCTGGTTGGCAAAATGTCTGATAGATAAAACAATAATACTTCCGCAGAATCCAAAGAAGAGGCACTTGGCTCTGATACTTAAGAGATTTCTACCTGAGTAAGAACAAATTCTAATTTGAGAACCAAATTCGAAATGGATGGATGGAAAATATGGCTAAGAAAATGGATGAATTCTTACAAAAAAGGCAAAGAAACTTACAAATTGCTTGAAGCCGAAATCTGTTGTTCTGTAAATGTTCTGGAGCCGAAACCTCAACCTCCTGTCTGTAAATGTTCTGCCTCCTATTCCGGCCTGCGAGTCATTCCCAACCAATTCCGGCCTGATACTACTGAGTACTGATTCGTACCAGCATTTTGTCTCGTCTGATTCGTACCAGCATGATCGGATCAGCAGCATTCTATTGGTAGCACAGATTCGGCATTGTGATTGCATGCAGCACAAGCAAGAAGCCAACCAAGAACTCTAATGAATCTCTGATTGATCTTAGGCGGGCCGGGCAGTGAGCGGGCGATGAAGAAGAATCAAGATTCGAAAAAAAAAAAATCGAATTGTTAGCATAGATTTAGGAATTAGGATCTACTTTTCTTGAATTAGCAATTTAGCATAAATTTAGGTTGGTGATTTTTAATGGTTGGTTGCATGCATGATTGCATCCAATAATTATAATGTATAAAACGTTAAAAAAATGGGGAGGGGGGATCATTGGAAATTTGGTATATGTAATTGTATCATTGTATATTGTATAGATTTACAATCAATAATAAGGGTGAGATTCCACTGGCGTCAATTGATGCCTGGAAGTTAGGAGCTGACCAATCCAGTTGAACGATTTAAAACTTCCGTTGTTTTCTCTGATTCCACTAACAGCGGCAATTAAGCATCGGGTTTTGCTTTGGAAGATGATGTGTACGCTATAAAAATTTGATTAACCGCCGTGGGAATCCTCCCGCCTTTTTGCACCGTAAAACAATTACCCCTCCGCATCTTGCTACTTAATCCCACTAACTAAGAGATTTTTGTGGAACAACTGCCTTTGCCGTAGTGGAATCAGATGCATCTGGCTGTGGTAGTTTAGGTTTATGGCATTTGATGCCACAGAGTTAATTACCGCTTCCGGCAGTGGAATCTCAGCCTAATACAAATGTTTAAAATAATAAATATATATAGCAAGAAAAATGACGGGCATTTCTCTATTCGTAGCCTTTCAAATGACGATTATGTCTTGTAGTTGCCCTTCTCTATGACGGGCGATTGCCCAACTGCGACCTTTCATTTGCCATACGAAATTTTTTTTCACCTGTTTTGACGGCAAAAATCCAAAAAACAGGCATGAAAGCCGTCAAATTCGAGCCCTGGTTAGAAAGTAATAATAATTTGCCTTTATACTATTAATGAACGTGGGCGATCAAGGTGGAAATATATTCCCGCCGCCGTGTATCAAGGCTACGAACAATGAATGGCCACTTTTCGCCCGCCATTTTTGAAGGCGGATCTGGTCCGTCGGTGGATCAACGAGCTTTTTTCAGCTTCCTCCTAAAGGAGTCGTTTCTGTTGAAAGAATTTGCGCTCCATTCAAACTAGGCTGCAACCATGCCGGATTTGCCCTGTGATTCAGATGGAGTATGCATGGTTTGCAAAATTGTGCCACCGGATCACGATGTCTTGCTCTGTGGGAGCTGCTCTAGCCCTTGGCATATGGCCTGCCTTTGCCCGCCCCTTCAATCCGTTCCATTCGGCGATTGGTCTTGCCCAGATTGTAGCCTTTCTCCTGATTTTTCCAGTTCTTCAATTTCGATTCCTGTGGAAAAATCTGAGGATCATTTGGTCGGCAAAATTAGGGCCGTTCAATCCGATTCTAGCCTTTCGGAACAGCAAAAAGCTCGGCGCTGTCAAGAGCTTATGAGCAATGCTGGAAAAGAAGACGCCAATGCATTGGATTGTGGCAAAAAATCTAAAGATTCGAAGGATTCTATGCTGGACCTTTTAGATGAGAATTTGAACTGCATATTTTGCATGCAGATTGCTGAACGCCCGATCACTGTAAGTCTAAACCTTTCCAGATTTTTAGTTAATTGTTTTGTGATCGTTGAATCTTTTTAGAATGATGTTTCTGAATTGAACTGGACGTTTTTTAATCTACCATTGGTGCTGGATTGAAGCCTTTTTGATGCTTTTGTGGTTGGATTGAACGACTGAATTTTTTTTATCCGGGTTGTGCAGACACCATGCGGGCACAATTTTTGCCTGAGATGCTTCCAAAGATGGATTGGACAGGGAAAGAAAAACTGCGGAAAATGCAGGGCAAATATTCCTGCGAAATTTGCAAGCCAGCCTAGAATCAATTCAGCTTTGGTAATGGCAATAAGAATGGTAAAAGCAGCGGCGGCCACAGGGGGAAATAAAACAGCTGCCCCAAAACCCATACATTATATTAATAATCAGAACAGGCCAGATAAGGCCTTTATGACAGAAAGGGCCAAGCTTCCAGGCAAGGCAAATGCTTGCAGTGGAAAAATCTTTGTCACAACTCCAAGCGATTATTTTGGCCCAATTACAGCAGAATACGATCCAGAAAGAAACCAAGGTGTTTTAGTAGGAGAATGTTGGGCAGATCGGATGGAATGTAGACAATGGGGAACTCATTTGCCTCATGTGGCCGGAATTGCTGGCCAATCAGACTATGGAGCTCAATCTGTGGCTCTTTCAGGAGGTTATGAGGATGATGAAGACCATGGAGAGTGGTTTATCTATACTGGAAGGTATGCATAGCTTTATATTATTATTTTATTTTAGGTGGTGAATTTTACAGTTTTCTGTTCTAAATTAGTTCCAGGTCTAGTTAGCCAGGACTAAGTTCTAGCTATATGTATTCAGTTGCAATAGAGACAACAAAAGACCAAAACTGCAGTCTTCTGATCATAACTTTATATTAATATCTTGTAATTAGATGAATCTTATGATAGCCTCTTGCTAATTAGATCCATGTCCAGGTGCTTTTTCAATTGGGTAAGGCTAATTTCTAGCTTAATATTTTCAGTGGTGGTAGAGATCTGAGTGGCAACAAAAGAACCAATAAATTGCAGTCTTCTGATCAGAAATTTGAGCTTATGAATGAGGCCCTCCATGTTAGCTGCAAAAAAGGATATCCTGTTCGGGTTGTCAGGTGATGCATTTTGTACCTTAAGTTGTTGAAAGTGAGTATAACCTCTCTAGTTTTGTTAACAAATCGTATCTTGACGTCTCCATCGACAGATCTTATAAAGAAAAATGGTCTTTCTATGCACCGGCTGAAGGTGTCAGATATGATGGAGTGTACAGGATTGAGAAGTGTTGGCGGAAGCAAGGCATTCAGGTAAGCATGTTATTGCAATTTTAATCTTATTGTCTTTTTAGATTGTAAAGCATTATCAATGTATGATTTTTTTTCATCTTTATTAGGGTTTCAAGGTCTGTCGCTATCTCTTTGTAAGATGCGATAATGAGCCTGCTCCCTGGACGCGGCAAGTATTTTTAGCCCTTCTTCCTTCTCTATAGCAGATTTTTTTAACAGTTGAATAATTGTATTTAATAGTGATGAACACGGTTATCTCATTAGGCCTTTGCCTACAGTTCATGAACTTAAGTTTGCAAGCGACATTACTGAAAGAAAGGGTCCACCTGCTTGCGATTGGAATGTGAATACTCCTAACCTTTTTTTCTTGCATAATAAGATTGTCATGAATAAATTTTAGTTCTTTCTTTGGCAGGATAGCAAGTGGTGTTGGGTTAAACCGCCTCCTTGTACCAGGAAAAGGGAAGATGGTAGACCAGTTAAAAGAGGGGAACGGAAACAACTCAGTATACAACAGAAGTTGCTTAAGGGTAAAGATGGCACATGATTTTTTTGTTTAAAGTTCTTGCCTGAACTGAACGTGTGCATTTGCCTGTAGAGTTTGGCTGTGGTCTATGCAAGAACGTTTTGAAGCTTCCTTTGTCGACTCCTTGTGGGCACAATTTTTGTAAATCTTGCTTGGAACCCAATTTGCCGGCCAGAAGGATGTGTGATCGTGCAAGAGTTGGAGGCCGTGCTTTGCGTGCTAGAAAAGTTTTGAAGCATTGCCCAACATGTGGGCATGACATTACGGACTTTGTTTTGAATCCTCAGGTGGGCAACGGACAAATTTGATATAACATGAATTGTGATTTGTTTTTTTTGTTAATGAATGAAATGAATGAATTCTTTCTGGTTGTGTGTAATAGGTTAATAGGCAGATGCAAAGCATGATTCAATCTCTCAAAGAAAGTGATGCAAACGAGTTCCCTGATGATAGTCCCATGCCTTCAACAGATGAGAGCACACAAAAGACCATAGAGGGCTCTACAGATGAAAAGGGACCCAAGGAAGACGTTGTAATATACGATGTAGATGATGTAAAATGCAATGTACAGAATGAGAAGTTCGAGCGCTCTCCAGACGAAAAAGAACCCAAGGAAGATGTTGTAGTATGCAAACTACAGAAGGATAAGTTATTTAAGGAACTGTGCTGCAAGTATACTGATTACTCCGAGGATCTTCTTCAAGCCATGCTGGTATTTTTTCTTGTTTGTTGCTAACGTTCGTTTTTAGGAGCTCACATGCTTTTTCTTTTCAGGCTGATCAAGATGGGGATTTGGAAGAGCTTAGTGCTCTTTTGAGAAAACTACAATCTCAAACTACACAAACCCAGAAGAAGAGGCCGAGACAGTCACAGGACACAGAAACAAGGCCTTCAAAGAGGCATTGACACTATAATGCACAAGGAGGGAACAAGACTAAGAATTTTGGATTGCAAATTGCAGCATTTTACGGAGCTGCTTCGGCTGCTGATCTTAGACATAAAAAACGGCAAGCTCTGCTTCGATCAACCTCATGGAAAGTTTCACATGCTCGATCGTTCTGTTATATGCCGAATGGGCATAGAACATAGTCAAATATGTAGAAAACGAGTCTCTTTCGGGGAGGTTTAGTCGGCGCAATGCAATTCTCCAATTCTTCAGCTTGACAACCTTTCTACCATGTTTCTATACATATTTTTATATGAAAACCTATTCTTTATTCCTTCTTTTGAAAAACTCAAATCTTTTTGGGTTGCCCCAAGTTCAAACCCCTAGGCAAGGTGGTGATGATTTATATGCTTTGAATATATTTTATGAATGGCATAGATGAGTGTGTAGGAAGGAATGCCAAGTGGAGGGTGAGAGTAGAAAACAAAAGATGGTGATTTCGCATTTTCTTTCCAAAATGGGCCCCTCAAGAATATGCAGGGAACTCTGAGATTGCATAGAGATCGATTGAAGAGTATGTGCTCCGGTAAGCCTTTATGCGGGTTGCATGTGGTGGGCTCGAACCCTTTCTCTTTCAATACTGCTTTAGCAATGGCCAATGCCAGAGATCAACCTGCTAATAAAAATTGATGGGTTTTTATTTCTTGCCTACTTAGTTTGCAAGGGATATTTGCAAAGAATGGTCTCTTGTGTGGAAGTTCGATCAGTCTTAGACGTATGATCATAAGGTTTATTCACAGTTAGTGGAGATGGAACAGTTGGACTGAAAGGTTGTACAGTTAGTGATGGAACGGTTGGACTGAAAGGCTGGAGGTCCCTGCTCATAATGAACATATTTTTTATTATAGAATAGTTGAACAAGAGAATAGTTTAGAGGGCAACCCTTTATTGCATCAGCAACTAATTAAAAGGCAATTTTAGAGGAACTTAATTGAGTTTTAAACCTGTGCATCTCTTTTTGCAATGGTTTAGCTTTTGACACGTTGCTTAAAAACATAGCAAATAAACTCAAAGATTGAGAACTAGATGGAGTCCATGTTAGAACCGTGGGTATATCTGTGGCATTGACTAATGGATGACAACTAATGCATGTCATTTTATGTGATATGACTACATGGAGGTTAAGCCAAATAAAATAAATCAACTCATGAAATAAATCCAAGTAGTGAAAAGTGAGAAAAATCAAAGAGATGTGAATCAGGGCTCGAAAGATAGTGATGCCCTTAACCAGTAAATATTTGAAAGTGCAATTTTTGGATTTTTGTTTTTAAAGCTGGGAAATTGCCAGAAACATTTTTAGGTGGTCATATATTTTTAAGAATGGGCGGATTTTTCGGGGAGAACCCCCTTATTTGCGATCCATGATGTGAATGGAGGTTAAACCTGACTTTTTGGCATTAATGGATGGCAATTAATGCTAACTACATTATGAGATATGACTACATGAGGATATTTTGGCCTTGATGCATACCACACTTTGTGATGTCTTCTTTGTGATGTGACGATATGAGGTGGCATATCCAAAGGGAAGGGACCTTAAGTAAGATTAGTATGGGCAAAGAATTCTCTCATACTTTTTTTGCAAAACATACTGGAACAATTTAAAGGATTGTTGTGGCCCAAAGGGCATTCATTGCATAACCCGTTTCATCGGAATAAGATCTTGCAGATTTTTTCTTTGATTATTTGAGCTTCGAATAAACCAAATAAGATAAATCCACTCATGAAATAAATTTAAATAGTGAAAAGCGAAACTTTAGATTAAAAAATTCAAAGAGTGACAAGTGAATGGAGGTTAAACCAAATTTTTTGGCATTAATGGATGGCAATTAATGCATACTACATTATGAGATGTGACTACATGAGGAATTTTTGGCATCAATGGATGGCAATTAATGCATGCCACATTATGTGATGTGACTACATGGGGTGGCATATCCACACACCGAAAGGGAAGGAGCCTTGCTTTCTATATGCTAGAATCAATTCGATTAAAAAAAAAAATCCAAATTGATCACTCCACCATCCTCTTTCAAGAACTTAGATTTTTTGAAATTTTTGGTCGTAAAAGATTAGTAGTTTGGCCGAGGAATCCTCTCGTATTTTTTTCGCCAAATAGACTGGAACAATTTAAAGGATTGTGGCCAAGTGGGAGTCTAGCGAGCCCAAACGACATTCATTGCATAACCTGTTTTATCAAACTAAGGTCTTATAGATTTATTCTTTGATTATTTGAGCTCCGATCCGTTGATCCAGATGCTGTTGCAGTCTTGAGAATCAGGTTTGATGACATAGCTGCTTGAATCCATGTCCACCGCTATGCCTGCAGTTGGAGTTATCAAATAATCAAACCCTTCACTGGTCTAGAAACATTTCATCTCTGGTTCATTCTTTAAAGAAGTGCGCCGCTAGCGATATGCCAAAAATAAAGAAAAGACCAAAAAACAGAAAAAAAAAAGAAAAAAAGAAACTCTCTTTCAGTTGCTAGACAAGAAAGGCACTATATCTGCAAAGAAAATAGGAGCATCAACGAGGAAAAATTGTTGTTAGAGAAGTGGATATGGAGCTCGATCCTTTTGTCAGCGCCTAAACTAAAACTAAGAAATGAAAAATAAAAAACTGTTTAGTAGACCGGGACCTTTCGCACCCTGTTGAAAACCTGTCAAATACAAAACTGAGGAGTCAGCGCTATTAGCTAGTGCGTCGCTCGACAAATTATAATTTTTGGGGTTCTTGGCATACATCTTGCAGCAGCAATCTCTGACTGTCGGATGCTATAAGACTGCCACGAATGCTTATGAATCAACCAAGACAAGGTGGGACGAGATACCAAGAACAAGAACAAGCAGAATCATATTGATGCTCCAAAAGGAGATGCTCCAAAACGTGACCTAACAATGAGAGGAAATGCTCTCTCTAAATAGTAGATCAAAATCCTAACCCTAACTGACATCTCACCTACCACAAATCTCGGCTGAAATTTGGGCCTTAGATCTTGGGGTCTAATATGATATATACATGTGTTCCATGCCATTAAGTTTAGTCCACGTGGCTAACACTCCCATCCACCAAACCAAAATATGTAGAACCTTTATAACAGAGGTCTGACATGCACGTGGGGTGCTTAAAAGATATACAATGACGACTTGTTGAGAAGCTTGTCACCACTTCTCTTGAGAAGGTTGTCGCTACTTCTGTGAGAGCTTACCACTAGCTACTAAATACATACACCAATTAAAAATATCTTGGCCGGAAAAACTAGTCGAAAATGTTTTGAGTTTCCTTCAAAAGGTTGAAAACGTGATAGTAGAATCTGCTTCGCCTGAACTTGAATAATACAGTGGTGAAACCAAAGTTTGTTGAACTGGAAAGAGTTTGAACTAAAATGTTGAACTTTGAAAAAGTTGATACCAACAACTTGAATGAAAATATCGAACAAAAGTTGTTGAAGAGGCGGAAGTCGGATATCATCTTCATGCCATTTGTTGAACTTGAAAGAGTTGAAATGAAAATTGTTGAACAGGGGGGAGACCCGAACCTTTTGTTGAACTCGAAAGAGGTGCCAATGCATCGTCTCTCAAATGCCCTACATTTGGGTCGATGAGGTTGATTGCATGCTAAAAAAGTGTGGTCTTTCAAACCAGTTCAAGTTTGATTGTTCACTAAAAATTGCTAAAGAAAGCCTACACATGCCATTTGGATGTGTGAGGTTTGTTGGTACAAGGGTGCAAAGAACATCTCCAAAAATGTGGCAAGAGATGAGGCGTCCCCCAAGATGTGCCAAAAATACGCAAAATGCTCCCTTCGTCAAAAGTGGATGGAAAGTTGTGCTCGAAGCCACGCCATGATGGGCTGTGACAAGTTCGATGAATTCATGGCGTTGGGCCGTGATTTTGTTGCAGAAGAAAATGATGTTGATGGACTCATGGGTTGATGAAAATTATATCTCCAAAGGCATAAGCGTAAATGCCTCAAAAAAATCGACAAGGAGTCAAGAAATCACCATTAAAAAATCATGCCAAGGGGCTGTGACCGATGTGTGTATCCCATTTTTGAAGGATCATATAAGGTCTCTGAACGAAAGGGCAGAAGGTAAAAACTTATCTTCACGCCATTGGTCGCAAAAGCACACCCTGTATAGGACTTGATAGTTGCTATCAGAAAAAACCTGTTCAATGGAAAAAAAGATGGAAAATACCAAAGGTTATTGCCATCTTGAATGGTCAGGTGCAAACTTTTGCAAGTTACCATAGAAAATGGCATGCCGTGATGGGCCGTGACTGGTGGTTGAATAGAGAATTTTTTGCCAAGTCATCTGAAACTTTTCCACGTCTTGAGGCCGTGGATATCAAAATATATATGTTTCCTGGCTTGTGTGGAGGTGGCCTCACGCCTGTGTGACAGGAGCATGCCTGTTGCCGTGAGTCTTTGGAGTCATTTTAGGCTGTGAGGGGCTTGGAATGTTCCATGTCCATGCCCATGTGACCATGGGAGCTGGGCAGAGATGCCACGTGGGCAGCATGAAGAATGTCATGTTTACTTCTATTGTCGTGAAGGACGATGCCACATGGCCATGGAGGGCCGTGGAGATCACAAATTTTGTTTTCGGAGGTCACACCATGAAGGCTATGGGTTGAGCATGCCGTGCTCTAGAGGTTGAGTTGTAAACATATTTTTTACCTTGAGGATTGGCTCTACAACTAGAGCATTGCTTCGAGTTCTGTTCGATTTAGCTGGCTGGTGTTGAGATGCCACGTTGGGCGCTCATCTAAACTTGGCTCTTCCAAACTTGGACATGACTTTTCCATACTTGGACATGCCTTTAGACATGCCTTTTCTATGTACTTATATAAGTATTTATATTCAATACATTGATAGAGTTTTGGGATTACTTCCTTTGTCTTAGTCTTTTGTATACTTTTGCTTAGTTTCAATATGGTATCAGAGCAGCAGGTAATAACCGTGGAAAGGCTTATTCATCAAAGAAAAATCATTTATATTTTTAATGGTACTGGGTATCCGGGTTGGAAGAGAAAAATTAAATGTGTATTAGAAAGTGATGATTTGCTTGATTTTGTTATTGGTAAAAGGAGTGTCCGAAGCAACCAGTGTAGGGTAATCAATTGGTCACTTCTGGCAAAGATTTTGATGCGTGGCTTAAAGAGGAAGAACAGTGGAAAATCAAAGATCGTGCAGCACGGCGTTTATTGGTATATGGATTGATCAATCCATGACGGATGTTGATCAGTTTGTTACGTCTAGTGAAGTCTGGAATTATTTGGAGCAAGTCTATAATAAGAGAACGAAACAAGAAGTACTTTTCTTGAAGAGGAGTTTAGGAAATCTTCAGTTTGATTCATTGATTACTGTTCGCGCACATGTTGACCGTTTCAAAGAGATTGTTGAACAATTAGTTGCGGCTGGTGTACCTATATCAAAAGATGAGTTTGTTATGCAGTTATTGGAAACTTTTCTGTCTTCTGAATTTGGGGTTATTATTTCTATCTTAATGAATAAAAAAAATATTTCTTTTGAAGATGCTTGTGAATCCTTAGAGGATCATGTGCGTCGTATTGTTGCGCCTCCTGTTGTAAAAGATGTTGCTATGGTGGCAGATACACGGAAGAGACAAAGTTCTTCTGAATTTAGTGAACAACAAAAGAAAAGGTTTCGGTATTCTCGTGGTTATAATGGAGGTGGTCGTGGATATGGTCGTGGTTATGACAGTGGAACATATGATTCATATGGTCGTGGTCGTTCTGGTGGTTATGACGATTGTGGTCGTGGTAGTAGTGGTCGTAGTGGGTATGGACGTGGTCGAGGGCCACGTGGTTATCAACCTTATGCATGTGATTATTGTGGTCGGCTTGGTCATGGAATTGCAAGATGTTATGACAGACAAGATGATGAGAAGCGGGCTGGTGAAGCTAATTATGTTAGCATGTCACGTGATGTTGAACGTTATGATGTGGACAAGTCAAGTGGACCTTCTGTTCCACCTAATACAAGTGTTCTCGGAAGTACTGATAACATGATGATAGATTCAGGTGTGCATCATGTTCCTTCTAAATAAATGACTTTATTGAGTATTGTTACGTGATGTGATGGTGTGTGGGATTAAAGGGGGGACTACTAGTTTGTTGTGGTCATTGTGGTGTTACAAGTATATTTCGAGATCTTTATTGAAATTAAAGGAGAAAGAAGTGTGTACGATTTTGAGTTTTAATAGTGCCTATAATGTTGGAATATATGAAGATATTTTTGAGTGTTACGATTGTGTATCATGTTTTGAGAATTGTTATGGTTTTAGATTTTATATTTATTCTTTTGTGTACTTGTGTTGGGATAGGTGCTACGCAACACATGGTATTTGAGAAATCTTTGCTTAGAAATTATCATCCTTTGCGTGTTTTGAAGTATGTTTATATGGATGATGATAGTCGTCAACACAGTTTTGGAATTGGTGATCTGCCATTACAAGCTCGTTCAGGAGTTCATTTTCTCCGTGATGTATTATTCACGTTATTGTTTTATCTATGCACTTAAGAAGAAACTTGAAGTGTTTGCTACATTTTGCAAATGGAAAGCCATGGTGGAATTGCAAAAGGAGATGACTTTAAAAAGTATCCGCAGTGACAATGTTGGTGAATTTGAATAATGAGTTTGATTCTTTTTGTGCTCAAAATGGTATTTTGCGAGGAACTGTATACTCTCGCAAAATACAGAATGGGCTAAACTTAGCTATTTGGCGATTTTTTAGCACATTTTCGAAAAAAATTAGCTAAAGTAAATGGAAAAAATTGGAAAAATAATAATAATTTTAGCTTAACTTTTTTCGGGACGGCACCAACCCGGGAGCTCTTTAGCCAAACGCTAGAAAGTAAGGGAGTGAAATTTTGTATTGTTTAGCTAAACCATAGAAACTTTTAGAATGAATTTCGGGCTAGTTTAGCTAATATCATTCTAGTTTATAAGAAATGTATGATTAGTAATTTAGTTTCTAGCATTATAAATTAATTTGAGTCATAGATTTTGCTAGTTAGCATTATTTTATAATGTTTTCACAAAGAAAATGACTAAAAATAAGTGGAAACAATTGAAAAAAAGTATAGTAATTTGGTTTGATAATTTTCGTTGGTCACGCCATAGACACTTTTGGGATGATGTTTAGGTTAGTTTAGCTAAACGCTAGAAAGTATGAGAGGTAAAATATGTAGAGTTTAGCTAAACCACGATAGTTTTGGGATTAATATCGAAAGCAAGTTTAGCTAAAGTCATTGTGGCTAATAAGAAATATGCGATTAGTAATTTATTCCCCGTCATACACCACAACATAATGGAGTTGCCGAACGTAAGAATAGAACTGCTTTTAAATGTCAGTCCAAGTATATTACTTCATTCGATTGGATGTAAAGTTTTGGGCTGATGCGCAAGTACATCGGTTTATGTTCAAAATTGTATATCTTCTTCTTTTTGTTGATGGTTTTACACCGCTTGAGGTATGGCATGGACAAAAACCTACAGCTTGAACATTTTAAAGTATCCGATCTCGTGCTTATGCTTATATTCCAAAGGAGAAATGAACTAAGTTACCGCCTTGCTCAAAAAGTTGTCTTTTTAGTTATGCTGATAATGCACCTGCCTATCGACTATTTCTGTAAAGGTTGTATTATGCCATTATAGAGATACTGTTGTTAATGAAAATGTTATGATCCAATCTCCTTCGCAATCTAATGATCATGATGTTCTATCAAATTTTCGTGAGTATTCTGATGAGAATATTTTCAATGAGAGTGATATTAAGACAGTACCGTCACATCAATCTTCTACTTTACTGATATCTCAGATTTGCCTGATAGTGCTGGAGGAGAGTATGAGGATTTATCTGATCAGTTACATGAGAATATTATTTCACTAGATGATCATCACTCTATATCACCTAAAGATAGTTCTGCACAATCCTCTAGAGTTATGTCTCAACAAGAATTTCATGACACTCGTATTACTAGGCGACGTCCCCCAGTTACTTTGCATGACTATTATACTTTTGTGTCTGTTACTGAGCCTGTTACTATTCATGATGCTCTAAGTTCTGATGAACGTGACCATTGGCAACAAGCAATAGATGCTGAATATCATTCTTTGATAAGTAAAGGCACTTGGGATTTAGTACCTCTTCCTTCTGGTTGTAAAGCTATAAAATGTAAGTGGGTTTTCCGAGTTAAAACTAAAGCAGATGGTACTTTTGACAGATTCAAAGCAAGGTTGGTTGCAAAAGGGTTTTCTCAAATTTCTGGAGTTGATTATCATGAAAGATTCTCGCCTATAGTGTGTCTTGCAACTGTGCGTGCTTTGTTAGCATTTGCAGTCAATCATAATCTCTATATTCATCAAATGGATGTTAAAACATCATTTCTAAATGGAGATCTTACAGAAGATATTTATATAGCACAACCTGATGGTTATAAGGTTACAGTCAAGTTTAATTTGGTTTGCAAATTAAGGAAAGCTCTGTATGGTTTAAAACAAGCATCACGTGCTTGGTATAAGAAGATGCATGCATTTCTTATTTCTGATGGTTACTTACCCACTACTGCTGATGCAAATTTTTATTATAAAAAGGTTGGTGTTGTCTTCACCTTCATTGCGCTTTATGTTGATGGCACTATTTTAGTATCGAATGATCTTTCCTTTCTTAATAAGTGCAAGGCCAACCTTGGAGCTGCATTTGGTGTGGTTGATCTTGGCTCTTTTAAATCTTGTCTTGGACTTCAAATAGAGCGTTAAGAAGGTTGCATAAAATTGAGTCAACCAAAATATACTTCTGAGTTACTTGATAAGTATGACATGACTAATGCTAAGCCTCAGTTAACACCATTGGGGCCTAATGTTAAGTTGACTAAGCAGATGTGTCCTCAAAATTGTGCTCCCATTGTTTGAAGCAAATCTGAAGATGATACTGAAAATTTGAAAAAAAAATTGCGAGTATATGAAATCTATTCCATTTTGCAACATGCTCAGTCTGCCAGAATGTTCTGTTATAGAAGCCATAGACGCATAACCCCTAGAGATGATTTCTTTTTTAAACTATTTTAGACTGCTGAAAAAGAACAAAATAATAAGTAAGAAATATTTCTACTTGCAGTCAACATTGCCATAGAACAGACCGCAAATCATTCTTACAGAAGACTTTCATGACTTGAACAGAGTTGGCAATCCAATTTGCAGTCCTGATCATTTGGGTATACAATTTCATGCGAATTGGCAAAGCTTGCAAGTTCACGCAGCTAGAAATGAACAATTCTATATTTTTCTATATCTACATATACATTAGCACTACCAAATGAACACGAAACTATATAGAATTATAGATATGGACTTGAGTCAGATTAACATGTAGTTATGCTTATTCTCATATCCTAACTTTTGCATAATCTAGAATAGTATGTTGCTGAAGTAAACTGCCGACTGAAATGTAGCAATTTTCCAATACTCTGAAAGTTATGGTGGTTGGAGAAGGTAATTTGAATTTGGCGATCGCCCACATCAGAAACCTATTACCTAAATTGCTGTGCATAATTTGGGCAACAAACCTATAAAAAGCAGAATGCTACTCATTGGACATAAAATAATTCTGCAACTTAAGGCATATCTTATTCTGATGATATTGAGGCATTTTTGGGATTCCAACAGTAGGAGCAAAGCTAATATATATGGTTTCCTGTTGTTGGGTGAAACTAAAGAGCTTTGCATTAGATGCATACAACTTAGAGTGCTTTACCCATTTGCAAAGGACCATTCCGACAAATATATGGATGTGATTTAGACTCCTGTATGCCCGCCTGTAACCCATTGAAAGCATATCTTTAGCATCCCTGACATTAAACGATCAAGATGAAAGTAGACCAAAAATCAAGCTGCGGATCTATTTGTACAAATGGTGTCTATGTTATAGATCCTTGATTTCTAATAGGATTTATTTTCTTCTAGGGACATCCTATTCTGTTTGTCAGCAAGAAAAATTTGGTTAGAGGTTGCAAAATTGTTCTCACGTGATATGCACATCAATATGTTGTCAACAAGGACCTTGGATGCACTACAACCCTTCTAATATGTCCACTTCAACATGCAAGCCTGTGTATTACTGAACCAAACTCTGGAATATGACAATCATCGATTATTGTGCTGAATGTGCACTTCAGCATGCAAGCATGTGTATTATTACACCGAACCACTGGAACATGAGAATCATCCACTATTGTTCAGACAATGCCACATCTTTTTAGGCCTGCCTCACTGGAGAAATATAGTTTTTGTACTTCCAGATTCCACATGGAGCATAGTTTCGTAACATGCAAATTCCTATTACCTTTCCACGACTGAGCATCATAATGAAACATGCAATTCCTAAAAAAAAGATATCATTGTCTAGGCAAAAACGATTTAGACCACCAATTTTGGATGGTAATATGTATTTCTGACTATCATAGAGAATATAAAATTTAGAATAAGAGATGCACAAATCAACAAAACCAAGACCAACCTCCTTATAGATTAATGATACAGCTTGAGTTGTCCATAGCACTTCTGAAATTTCCACACGCAGTCAAATTCAGTTAAAATCTTAGAATGTAGAGTTTTTTCCAAATCTTAGAATGTAGAGTTTTTTCTAGCAATTCAACCATGGAATATTTAAGACCTCAGCAAAAATGGATGTGTGCAAGACTGACTCGCATAATAAGCTTGTCTAGGGTCCTTTAACGCCAATATCATCCTCTAGATTATAAGAAACAACTTTAGTATAATTTAAGCAATTGCGGCATCAGATATTCAATCAATGCAATTACAGCTAACAACATAAGGCTATACCTTCAATAAACAGACAAGCTTCGTCCTCATCTAAGGGCTTCTCATGACACCTTCGTGCAACACAACATGGCAACAATAAAAGGAATGCCTGTTCGGAACAAGTGCGCAGCCCAGAACATTTTATCTCGTGTACACAGAGGACCCATGAAAAAACTTGAACTGATCTGTTGTGATTAAGACTGTTGATTTCTCATCAAATGGACTACCTAGCATCTTGAGCCTTTGCAAAATACAGTCATCCTATGTTAAAAAAGGCTCACTCGCATTAAAACACCATATACCCCAAGAAAATGCCCCCCACTTCACATTCTATTTGTTATGCATTAAGATGCCACACAAAGATGGGATCAGCCAACAATATTAAGAGGCTTCAATTTCAAAGAAACAACAATCAAGTGAAATGCTTTTAAAAAACACACACACAACTCATATTTTTTACTTTTCTTCAAACCAATAACCATTCAAAACTTTTCCTCATGCACTCCGATTTGGAATCCCTTTTTGACAAACAAAGCATATGGTACATTATCTCAAATGAAACAAACATATGCATTCTTCCATGCTCATCGAATCAGGCCTACCTTCCAATAAGTATGATATGCACATCTCTTGCAGTGGTCATTTGTGATGCCCATGCACAGAAAATATGCATCAAATTTTTAAATGGCTTTCCTTGGAGAGGGTCAGGAAACAAAAATAAGGTAGATGTTTGACAATCATATTTATAATTTAGTGAATCATGTCTTTCATGTCTATCTAGTTTGCAAGGCATGTTTGTCATCTGTTTCATGCTATAGAGGGCATCCTTCTTGATATAAAGGCTAAACATAAGAGCTCAAAAGAAGCAAAAATCTTCAAACACTCTTCAATGGCCACTTGAACTACGATTTTCGATTTATCAATTGGGACGTTAGAACATTGAACTAAATCAATGGCGGCAAGTCTCAATAACGCTGCCCTTGATTCTTTTATAATGCTAAAAGTAGGCTCACCATGTGGCAAAGCAAATTCAACACTTTAAATAATGGCTAAAGACACGAACTCAAGAAAGAGGAAAATTCATACCTCAAACAAAGAACGACCTTATTCACCTTCATAGAGCTTGTCCAAAATGTGATTTTGTCGGTAGGAATTCCTCGCTTTGGTCAATGTTGGACCCATTAGATTTACTTTCTGCCAAATGAGGTACTCTCCGCAATCCACGTACGACATTCAGCCAGATAAAAGATAGAACAATCAAATTAGACCTTGGGTGATCTTTACATTGTTGGATTCTCCGATGGAATATCCGCTTGCACATGCCACACAAAATGGAACAGATCTACAACAACAACAACATAGACTGTTTGTTGAAATAAGAGTACATTATGATCAGAATCGCTCAAAAACCGCAATAGAAAACATATTTGTGAAGGACTGCTCTCCTTTCAATGCTGAGCACATGCACAAGATAGAAACCAACCGATCACAAAGAACATTTGAGGAGATGGGTATAATCAAGTTTCCTCTGTTCCACCCTTAGGGATTGAGGATTTCTGATGATATGTGAAGAGGGGCACTTCTTGCCCTGACGCAGGCCGCTGGTTAGCCTGCTTAGGCATTTTATTTGCTGGATTAATCTCTTCAAGATGGTACCAGGGAAGCACACCATAATACAAAAAAACAGACATCTTTCACACCCGATTTGCATTTTGCACATGTTTGATACGCATTCCATAGACGTCATAGACATTGGGATGCTTATATTTGTCCTTAGACTATGTAGAAGGTTCAGAAGAATCAAACCTACAAGATAAAGCTGCAGATTGCTTGGATTGAGACCGAGAAGCAGAAATCAACTTATCTTTGGCTGTTCCGGTGACTGGACAATATGCATCAAGAAACATTCTATAGTAGAGATATGCAGTTTGTCCGTTGGTGAAAATGGTCATGGCTTTATTCTAAATTCTGGTTAGGGTGCTCGCATAGTCAGTACAATTTGTTGGACTTTTTGACATTGGGAACTTTGAAATGTCTCCACCTATTTACTTCCACACAAACCATGATTCCTTACCCAATATAGAACACTTCAAATTTGTGTATAAAAAGGTGTAAGTGTCTAGAATGATTGTGTAGCTTGAACAGGAAATATTCTTATTTACAATGTACATAAAGAAACTGAAGCAAAAGCCTAATTGCTTCAACAATGTGCAACGAATCTTCTTCCTGACTTACACGCAATCTATTTCACAACAAAATTGATTTTAAATGTCTAAAACTTGTTAAAAATTGTGTTGAGAACACGATGATAATAAGACATGCGTTGCAAAACCGTCTTTGCAGAAAGAATGTCGTCTTTACCATAAGCATCAGCAAAATCCCGTTCATACTTAGATATCTTTGACTTGGCCTATTTTACCATATGAATAAAGATTGTTTCAGTAGGTTCAAGAAGGCCATAGTATGTTCAGGAAGTACCAGCGTTTGGATCTCAGTCGCATGTGCAGCATCAGAGGTTGCTACAAGAGCTTCTTGCATCTCCATTATCTAACACATTTGTGACCCACATTCAAACTATAATAGAAGCACAAATGCAATGCAAGCATAGAACAAATTTGCAGGACAGGTTCTCAACCACATCTACTACAAACGAATATTACCTTATATTAAGTTCCTTATTGTAGATAATGGAAGATGTGTTGCTTTTCTTTTGCAAAAATTTAGCACCCCATCTGAACTACGGAGGACAACCATTATCCATCATGTGAACTTTCTGCTGATACAAGTCCAGGCTTGGAATACAAGGAAATTTTCTCTAATTTAAGTTATAAGCCTATTAAAACATCCTTTAAGGAGTCCAATGAGTTCTAAAACCATTACAGAAAGGATTAGGTTCCCCTTCCTTCCTTCCTTAAAGTATAGGAAACATCTAAAGTCCCGAAATAACTACCAGCATTTCCCATATACAGAAGGGTCTATGTGCCTGAATTAACACATATAGCTCTAGGGCAATTCTTATCCTTACCTTCCCAAGTAATAAAACGGTGCATCAGTTCTGTTTTCCTTAATGGGCTTCTTATCATGCATAATTCAGAAATAGATCACAATGGTCAGTTTGGACAAGTACGGTGTGATATTTGATAGAAACCACAATTTTCCTAAATTATCATTTTCCCTAATGAACAGGTTGATGTTAGACATAATTCAGGAATACAGCAACTAAAATACCATATTCAGAATTAAGGACAGAAGCACTGTCACAGTGCATATCATGTATCTGAATATAGAAAAATTCTTAGATGCAACTTCCAGAAAAATAACATATAGATAGAATAGCATACCTCCATCAGTAACTCTGGATCATTGACACTTCCCTCTCCTTCCAGGTCACATCCATGAAGCTCCAGATGCATCAAACTATGATACAGTATAAGAACTGCAAAGCTAGGGACCACAATTTAATATGCCCGTGAGATTACATAGATCAATATAATGCAGTGCCATAAACAATAACTATGTCCACCCTTAGGAATTGCGGATTTCTGATGATATGTGAAGAGGGGCACTTCTTGCCCCGACGCAAGCCGCTGGTTAGCCTGCTTAGGCATTTTATTTGCTGGATTGATCTCTTCAAGAGGGTACCAGGGAAACACACCATAATACAAAAACAAGGTGCTACGCACAGAGGGTTGCCCTCCAATTTATTGAGGGTGAAGTGGCCTAAATATAACACTAAAGTCATGTTTTTACAATCTATATTTAAATTAAAGTAGACCCCTACCATGTTCTTACAATCAGTTTGTAGTTCCGCTACATTCATGTACAAGCCCATCCACAAGTACCCGTCGATTAAAATGTGTATGTGATTGAGTAGTTTAGTGTTCTCGTGGATAGAATCTTGAATTTATGTCTCCGTGGCATCGCATCCCTATTCTTGATCAACAATTGAATTGACCATCTCAGACAAATAAATTGTGCTCTCATCCTCGTAAGACAGCTCTGCATCACGAAACTTCCAGGCAAGGAGAACTTCTTACCATAACCCATTTTTCAGCCACAACTTTATCTTTTTATGGCATCCTGCATCAACTCTCTGCAAACAAGACTGTTTGTTGTAGCTATCCTCAAACTGACGAGGCATTTTCATTCCTTTTATCCTTATTTTGTGCTTTATGTGCTTTAGCTCGCCATTCTTACACTATTCTCATAATATTGACCATCATAACCAGTGTGTTCCAAGACCCAAGGATGACAGAGAATCTACTATTGTCAATCTCCTTTAAGGATCTGGACACATCATTCCAAGAATAAGATGTTTGGCCTCCTCTGACACTGCTAAAGAATTCCATTTCAAACATGTAGAGACAATATCTTCTTTTCCGAAGATTTTCCTTCATATGCAGTTGCGCTGACAAGGACATTTTGGGACTGGAGATCCCTATGAACCACGCCCACGTCGTGCAAATCCTACACAATTCTAGCCAAAGAATAGATAAGCAAGGCTGCTTATCTATGTGAAAATGAGAAAGCCGCCGACGAAGCAGAGTCTGATTTTGTTGATGTTGGAAAGGATGTAGATTCCCAGATTGCAAGTCTAGAGAGCATCCTGCTAGTTGAATTGGATGAGCAGAAGCAAATTATAGTTCGCGAGAGAAGATGAATCAAGCACATGCCGAGGGTCTGTATCTTTTGTTGCCCCCGCCATCTGAATTTCTCTTCTCTGTTGCATCACCATCTGTACCCTTCAAATAATGCAGTCCTTTGGGAACGTTCATTATACAGGGTGAAGCGTTCTAGTACAGATTTGGTGGGGTTCAAATCCCCATGCTTCCTTTCTTATACATGCTTTCTAGTCAATGTGCGAGGTGTTTGATTTTGTATTGCCTCCCGTCACAGGCAGCCAACTCACTGAATTTTGCACTATAGTTCAATAATCATAGCGTGACTTGAAAGTTGGAGAGGCCAATCTTGATTTCCAAGTGACGGGGGTACTTTTTATTTTGCAAGCTATGGGGAAAATACTTTAGCATCATGCTCCATTGATTTGCATCATCGATGCACAATATATGCAATAATACATCGTTGCCCTATGAGCATCTACCATCCATTTGTTCACGTCCTCAACATCTATGACCTATGTAGTCCACCGGACACATATCCTTTTGGTAGGTTTAGAGATACTGATGAACAACCACCCTGCTTTGTCCACTTTGAATATGACTTGGCATATTTCAAAATTCAATGGTCAAATTTATATGATTTGTACCAATCTTTCAAATCCCGCTACTTATATTTAGCTATTGACTTATAGTTAGCAGATGAAATCTTAGTTCTTAATGTTGACTTTTCGATCAACACGTCATAAAACTTTAATCATTGATTTCTAGTCATTGGTTTTAAATGATACATTGCTGCTTTCGTCAAGGATGATTGGGGCGTGGAAGTAAGAGAATTGTACATCTCAATCATAAGTAAAAAAATTGTACGATATCAATTATAATGTAGCATTCGGTTCTTTTATTTCTTTGTTTATGAGGGCAAAAAAGAAGTAAAAGTATAATAAATAAATAAAAAGTATCATTGCAATCTCACAGAGGTTATCTGACATTACCTCCATATTTCATACTTATAGAACTTCTCAATGGAACTTCATGCAACTTCTCTGTATCTGGCTCGTATATTCTCTACCTTCTGAGATGATAGGAGGGGCCAGATTCCCACTCCATATCAACATGGATACTAGTGCTGTCACAACACATTGACAATGTTATTTGAAATAACCTTGCATGCTATTTTATTCCCACACATTTAAGAGTTTTGTTGCTGTTTTAAATTAATGTGATGTCCACTATCATTTTGTGGCCAACTCTTCAATTATATACAAACTTAATTTCTCCACTAGTAAACGCATGCCCTCCATTGCCACGCTAATGCCCTGGCATATGTTTTTACTCGGCCTTTAATGTCCATATGTGAAAATTCTTCGACAACATGCTGATACTGGCAAGCACGGACATGATTTACTTTTGTAATTATTTTTGTTATTGAAATTGTCTAATGACAACTATCACCAATATGTGAACTTTGTGTTCATCATCATTAAAGGTGTGCCCAGTGTTGTCATGCTAATTTAGGAGCTTGTGTGCTTTTATCTGCCTTTAACCTAAGTTAGTACTCTGGTGGCAAATCATGTTTGATGTCGAATGTTGTTACAACGCCACATGTTGATCCACAAGTTGATTTTCACAAGAGAAAACATAATTTGCTATTCGAATTATTTTTTTGTTTTGAATATGCATCTTTACATGGTGCACATCACCAGGGTTTCAATGTCAAACTTTTGTGGATGCTTCATGATATCTTCGCTTCTTCTCTACAGATAACATCATAACTGATGTAAAAATGTAGTGCATATGCAATGCCAAGCATTATCCGCAAGTGTAAAACGTTGATGCGAGTGAGAATGACATTGATTTGAACTTCCCATGATGCCTCATGACCCGACGATGCCTAGCATTATCCCCATGTGTCAAATGTTGATGTGGGTGAGAGTTGAAATGCAATGTTCATACTTGTAATATAGTGGACATGTGCATGCATATCAGTAATTTTCTCAAAATCATATTTTGTATATATGTAATATAGGATATTGTTAATTCTAGTTGAGCGTTAATTCTAATGCCTTTGAACACTTTGATATGTGTTATTGCAACTTCACCATCATGAGATATGCAAGATTTTTCCATTTTCAAATACTTGCCATACATTCGCCCAATGGCTAATGTCTTTGCTCACAGTAAAGTATGATTCGAGCCTGAAAATGGTCTGAGTATTTGCATTGGATTTATTTATGTGCTGGAAAATAAAGTGGATGAAATAGCAACATGTTAAGTGTAAGATTGACAATTTGAAGGAACAAATAAAAGTTCCTTTGTTCCTTTTAATCTTGTTGCATATGAACAAAGTTATCATGCTAACCTTGGTCATTTCAAGGATTGATTAAACAGTGGGAAGAGAGTGGATGATGAATGTAGATACTAGATATCTATCATCCGGAGTATAACATGTTAATGACGTTTTAATCCATAATAACAAACTCAACTTCCATGCCTCAGCGAAATGAAAACTTGTGAGCAAAATGTAGCTTCATCAACAAATTATTTAATTTGCCTTTTCCAAGTTTGAAATCGTCTTTAAAGGAACTGCACCCAAATTAAATTGTGTCTCAAAAGGCTATTCGAGACTGTGCCGATTATTTTGTACTTACTAAAACGGTTTAAGCACTACTTCTAAAGCATTGAAAAACTTCCCGCTTTGGTTGTTTTGCTACAACTTGGCCGAACTTTGAGATGCAAATTTGGTAGGAAAGAGGCAGTGGTGGGTTTTGCTTTAATATGTTAATGACTATTTTGATAATTCACTGTTTTACTTCTCAGCATCAATTCGTGGATTAGCTTATAAAGTGTGCACGAAAATGAGAAAATTGATGTATGACTTTTCAAGACTGCAGATCATATCAGTGAAACCTGTTTTTAGATATATATAGTCACAAAAATTACAAAGTAAAGGATAAAATGCTCCTTCTGTGTCAACATATGCAACTTTCCCATTGCCTCCCTGCATGCTAAAGGGCAGCTGCCATTAATTGGATCTTTGTTATAAAGATTTATCATCTTCAAACACGGGCAGCTGCCATTAATTGGATCTTTGTATAAAGATTTATCATCTTCAAACACATTAAAGACCATAATATCCTATGTGGCTACACATAGTGTGTGTGCTATCTGAGTTTTTCCTTTCCTTCTTGTCCTGTATAGAGTTCCAGGAGGTGTTGTAGTATGGGTTCAAAGATTCGACCAGCAGGCACAGGCAACTAGACACAATCTAAGAACTATTTCAAGAGTGTCAATGCTCTTGCAAGCCACACCTCCATCTTTTCATATTCCCCAGATGCCACTCTGCTGCTGATGAGACTCTGATGCACACCACAGATGGCACATTTGGTCAATGCATGCTATGGCACATGCTTTCAAAGGCGCCTTTCTACCTTTTCTTCAGCAGCATGCCTTTCCCTGCTTGGCATAGGCTGCCTATGATTGAAGAGATTTGTTGCAAAAAGCAAAACACTTTGCACAAATGGTAAAAGGACGTTTTTCCACCAATTCAGCTGTAGGATTAGATCAAATACCTATAACACATCTGATTGAGACCCCTTTAAATCAGCTTAACACAAAGGCCTATTGTGCAAAAGGAGGAAAGAATTAATAGATGTCAAATTGCAATTGCAGAATAAGAAAAATGTTTCTCAAAGGAACAGAATACACAAGGGACAATACCATTGCAAGCACCAAATCTACAAACCTTTAAAAGAAATCCTCGAGGCCATGGGTCAGGAAAACTGACAATGAGGAGCAATGGGCAGCTCAGAATAGGAAAATTGAAATTCTTATTCTGCAAGGATACCTATCTTGGAATTATCCCAAAACCCCAAGCAACCCTTTGCCAATGCTTCATGATGTCTGCAGTGAGTGAATAGATTTGGAAAATAGCACATTTCTGAAGCTTAATGACATATAGAAAAGCCCAAAACACGTAACATTCTATCAAACAACACTCAATAAAAAAATCCTTGATCTTCAGAACCCAGTGCCTGCACTTCTAGGTTAGAAAAGCGTCCTTCTGCAGCAAGCAAATGTTGATCATGGGGGAAAGAAAATAAGAAGAAACAGAGCGCCCCTCCTGTCTCGTTAAATGAAGAGCAGGACGGAACTCTATGTTTATACCTTGCTCAGATGAATCTGCTCCAAGCTTGAATATGCCCTCCAAAAAGCAAGTCTTAGGGAGGTCCAGAACAGGGGAGATCTATTGCCCAATCTTATCCTTAATGGGTTCTCCAGAATGCTTGGGAAAAAGGATTAGAGGAAGATCCACGATCTATTATGCTTCACGACTGTCAAATGATGATCCACCAGGTTATCTAGTTCTTGCAATAATATCATTTGGCATTGCTTTCACGTTACCTTCATTATCTGCAAATCAGCATTAAAATATTAATAAAAATCATGAAAGCTTTGACTGTGAGACATTTGGTCATAACTTGAAATAGTCAGAGCATTTTGGCAGACTTTAGATTACTTTAGGTTTGCAAGGATACATACTGTTTATGATACTTGCCCTATGAAGGAAAGCCTGTCTACACAAAATGGCACCCACATAAGTATTACACGTCCTCATCATAGAGTTCCTCATATTTTCATTCTGATCCAGGAAGGGAGCAGAGGAAAGAATGGCTTGTGCTTTCTACCATTCGGACAGGCAGCTCAAACTGTGTCTCTTACCCTGCACATGCAATTGAAGAAGAATAATACAATAGATAGTTGAAAAATAACAACTTAAAAAACTTAAAAAGGTAGAACAGAAGCATAGCATATAAATGAAGATGCAGCAGAAGCAAGATACCATTTCTATATCTCTTCCATGTACCCATCTATGGAGCACCCATCAGCAAAAACATTTCTTCACCAGAACTTGAAGATCTTAAAGAAAATGGCCCATAAACAACACCACATAATAAAAACATAAAAGTAGAAATGGCATTGTGTCATGCCAGAAGTCTGTTATCTCAAATAAAAAGTGCAAGAACGGCCTGCAAGGAAAATGCCTGGCAAAAATCTTGAATCCTGAACAGCAAACATGTTGAGACTTGGATTATTGCTTGCTCACAAAGAAAGAAAAACATGACACAGTTATCTGCTGAAGATCTTTAAGAATCTGCCCTGCAGTAAGCCCAAAGTCTTCAGGAATTTTGCAAGCACAAATGCTCCAGAAATCCAACCTTCTGTAGCAAAGCTTAGTGTGGGAAATCCGTCAAGTAGGAAGCCCTGGACTCTAATGTCGGATCTGCGTGCATGTCCTTGGCTATTAAGAAATAATGGTCTTCTTGCTTGTTGTTTTCGGGCCATAAAATCATAATCTTATAGGCATTTGCTGAAATAATGTGTGCGCTTCTATAAGATATTCATGTTGCACATAACGTGTGATCAATAAGATGTTCTACGGTGCCGGTTAACCAGTTTCCACACCACCCGCCCAGCAACAATGGCAACATAGCAACCGCCAATTTATAGCCAAGAGGAGGTTTGTAGCAATCACCAGAATATCTTAGATATATTTCAGCATATACCTAGGATATGCCACAAACCCACATAAGCGAGGGTTTGCCCCCTAGGGGCAATGCAAAAACAAACATCTTTCACACCTGATTTTCATTTTGCACATCGTTGATATGCATTCCATAGACATAATAGACATGGAGATGCTTATATTTGTCCTTAGATTGTGTAGAAGCTTCAAAAGAATCATATCTACAAGATGAAGCTGCAGATTGCTTGTCCTGGTGACTGGATAATCTGCACCAAGAAACATTCTATAGTAGAGAATGTGCACCTTCTTTGGAATGCTCTTCATGAGTTTTAGTACATCACATGGAAATGAGGCAAGAGCGACATTTCGTTTCCACATCAAGAGCGACATTTCGTTTCCACAAAAATATTCCCACTCGATAGGGAATAATAATAACTAATTGTTTGACGGTTTACAATGAAAGTTTTTTTACACAACAAAATCAAGCAATCTGCCATACAGGGCCATCATGTCCGTGAAGGGTTGCAAGGGAGGGTGGCGGTAGAGGTTGAATCTGGGGATGTTACTGCAAATATGCGAATGCTACGATCCAAAGAACAGGTTGCTAAACGCTTACCATAGTAATCGAAGGCGGTATCGTGGACCATATCCTGGTGGCCCGCTTCAATGCCACTCTGTGGCACTGTTGGACCTCCTCCCACCGCCATAGCTCTTGTTATTCACTTGTTTAATAGGCTTTACCAAATCCATCCTTTGCAAATTTGAAATGCTTCCATCCATCTATCTGCAACACCTAGATTCTTTCATATATTTCGTTCTTGTTCTTTCAAATTCATTCCTAATCGACCACACTGTAGCATTCTAAAATTACAATATGCCTACAATGGTTAGAGCATAAAAGGAAATGATACAAATTAGCCTCCATGATGAATTAGCCTTCATGAGGCTGAATTAACTCCTTTAAGTTATCATGCAGAGTATGTGACTATAGTTAGGAATTACCATGTAGAATATGTGACTCTACTTAGGTGCATTATAAGGAAAATATCATTTCTTCTGTCTTCTAGAGTATTTTGCTCTAGGTGGTGGATAGGGGTTAAACAAGACTGCACATGGAAATTCTTTGGTGGGTAACTGGAGCCGGACTTTTGGAGTTTCTATTTGGTTTGGAGTTATCTTTTCTTTTGTATAGTAGTTTATTGAAAAGCTTGCATGTTTTTTTCTGTTATTGATTCTTTATGATTGTCCATTCGGCAGCAACATGAATAACTCCTGCACCTATCCTTCCCTTCAGGCCGGCCTGCAACAACTACAACATATACAGTAACCTGCACAATGCACATCCATTAATATCTATTAAGTGACTGTAACTTTCTAGCACAACAAGCAACTGTAATCTACATGCTGCCTAGAGCAAAAGCACTTAACCAGATAATCAATGGCATTTTTCGCCACTTCCAAAGTATGATCAAAATCTCCACTTAAACAAAGTTTTCATCATTAAATCTTAAGAATTATGCATTAACCTAAAATGTTCTGTCTATTATACATCCTGCAGCATGCACTACTACAACATGCATGCAACCAAAATTAGGACCTAAATATAGCATGCAAGGCTCTATGACTTGCAATTATCTGCAACTTCTATAGACCAATGCACCAAGATCAGTTCACTCTAACTATGGAGACTGCTAAACTGCGCAAACTTTACAGACTGCCAAATCTATCCGGGCATAACTTAGCACACTGCCTTAATCACCAAGCAACCTAAAGCATCTAACTCAGACTAATATAAAGCTTATTTGCACCCTTCTTCTTTTCCACTTTCTGCTGCCCAAAGAAAACATTAAACATTAGTTCATCCTATAAAAAGGATCCAATATTTTCTGACCAAAGTAAATATTGAAAACTATTTGTATAAGTACTTTTACAAAACTTCTAAACAGTTCTCTTGAGGCAAACTGCGCTTTTAAATCCAAAACATTCATGAGGCGACATGCAAATCCAAGTCATCCACACCATTAAACTGCTGTATCCCATAGAGTGAGGATGCAAAAGGCCGAATACCTCATGAGGTATCAATATTCATATGATCGCATAGCTGACTGAAAGTGACCTGCCAATAGAGACGGTTCATTACGTAGCACATTTTCCTACAATGCTCCATAACAAGTTCCTTCTTATGAGTGTCCACAGAGTGCCTCAACAAGACAAGAACAAAAGCCAACATACCTTTACTGACTGCTCAGTTATCAGCACAACTTTCTCATCTTCAATCCTGTTAAAGCTTATCAATGCATTGAATCATCCTACCTTGCATAATTCTGAATGCAAGTCACGTTGAAAAAATAATTCTGACTTGACCTATCAATTATCATAATTAGTAGATAGCATTTTGATATAGCCATTCTTCACATACTTGAGAGGCAATTTGAATAATATCATATAGGATGTGCTACAAAAAGGCATTCATGTAAAAGAGGCATTGACGTGTTCAGAGGACTTATTGCAGATAGGGGTTGTGAAGGGATAAGCACAAACCTCTGAAAGCATAGTATAAACTTGCGTTGATAAGGTAGCATGCAAAGAAACTTAATTTTCATGAAAGCTTAAAGCCAGAGAAGTGCTTGCCATACCTTCCTACTTGCCTGCAATTTTAGAGATTAAGGTTGCGCCATGCTAAGAAACCTCTTCTTGAGATATTTTTGCTGAGTCATTGTTGCCAAAAACAAGGAAAGGGAGAATGAAATAAATTTGTCATCATGGTATATGAATCAGTACTGTCAACTATCAACCATTGATTCTGCTCCAATCTGTGCGGTAAACCGCAGGAACAACGCTCTGATACCTAAAGAGGAATGCTTTGATACCTAAAGGGAAGAATATGTATCATAATATGAAAATAACAACGCTGCATGGAATCTGCATCCAATCCAATCAGTGATTGAAGCTCTCTTGATTGGTAATCGCCATCTTATTGTCCATGATCTGACTTGAACAAACTCCATGAATTGAAGTGATATTGTGCAGTGTTAAAATTTGAAGCCACAACTACTTCCCCCAAACTACTGAATTGATTTCATCACGAATGGATGGTCACATCCAGATAGCAAACCAAATTATGTTCTGAAACATTAGGCTTTGATAAGACAAGCTCTAAACACACACTACATTCTATGTCTTACTCATTCTAAGTGCATCTAGGCGTTTCTTATTATGCTGACACTGCTATTTGTCCACTTCAGCAGGTTTGAAAGGATGCAAGCAGTGTTTACCACAAATGGTGCATAGGTCACCATGCAAGTAGACACAAGCATCTCCATGAGGATAGTAGCTGTTTGAGCTAGTTTTGGAAAGCAAAGGCCCATGTATTTATTGGTTATTCTTGTAACTATGCTCATTAGAGGACCTAAGGAAATCTTTATAGGATCTAAGGAAATCTACATAGAGTTGTGAGGAACCTAGGTGAATCTTGGGACAATCTTTGAGGATCTATAGGAATCTTGAGAGAATTTATGGAAACCTATCTTCATAGAATATTTGAGAATCTAGGGGATCCTTGATAGGATCTTAGAGAATTAGAAGACTCTACATAGAATCTTTGAGAATCTAGGGAAATCTTGATGGAATCTTTTAGATTTTAGGCGAATGTTGATGGAATCTTAGAGAATCTAAAGGAATCTATATAAACTCTTTAGAAATCTAGGGGAATCTTGATGAAATATTTCAGAACCTAGAGGAATCTTCATAAACTCTAAGGGTATCCAAGAAAATCTACATAGAATCATGGGGAATCTAGGTGAATCTTTGCGCAATCTTTAAGAATCCAGGGGAATCTAGAGAGGATCTAAGGGAATCGAAGGGAATCTTCATAGAATATTCGAGAATCTAGTGGAATATTCTTAGTGTCCTAGAGAATCTACATAATATGCTGGAAAAATTCTGTGAATATCTTTGGGAATCTAGGGGAATCTTGATGGAATCTTCATAGGATCTAAAGGAATCTTCATAAAATCTTTAGTAATCAACGGGAATCTTGATGAAATCTTGGAGAACCTAAAGGAATCTTCATAGAATCTAAGGGAATCGAAGAGAATCTACATAGGATCCTGGGGAATCTAGGTGAATCTTGAGACAATCATTGGGAATCTAGAGGAATCTTATGGAATCTATGCGAATCTAATGAAATTTTTTGAGAATTGTTACGAATGATCTGTTCTTCCTGCAAATTCGTCAACTTATTAGAAAGTAAAACACCACGGGATACTCGATTTACCACCCAACTGGACCAACTAGGAGAGATGTCACCAAGTCAAGCTACTCCGCAAGACTGTATAAGAACAAGCTCCTGCTAGCCACCAAACACTAGTGTTACATGAACTCCTTCTAATGATATGATCAAGCAAGAAACAAGAGAAAATACTAGAAGAGCGAGGCAGTCAGCTTAGACTCGTATTCACCTTTCGGGTATAACTTTCAAATCAGAATCTATCGACATCCAAGCCTAATCTAGAAACTATGACGACCATACGGATATCCGTATCATACGAAAATTATACTCGTATGTACAAAAGACGGTGGTCGTCACAGGATGCAAAAGAGTAGTTGCACAGAGCAAGGTTGAACTTGCAACCTTCCAGTTGCGAGTCACACACCTTTGCCAAGTGCCCTACCAATATTTGTTAAAGATATTGCCTCATGTCTTTCTCATATGCGGGGCTGTTTCTAGGAGGTTCTGGAATATTCTAGAACCTACATGCATGCGTGACACTTGGCATGATCTCATCCATTGGAGTGGCACGATCATGACCGTTGGCCTACATATGTAAGGAGGCATCTCCTTCTTGTCAAACCATTCCGGTTCAACGCCAGTCTTGAGCCTTCTAGGCATTTGTCTCATGTTCCTGCTTGTCTTTCGGCCATTGTACTCTTGATTTCTGTTCATATATCTGATTCTTTGCCGGTTTTGACGTATTTCTTCCGTATTTCTTGCATATTTTCCACGCATTTTCTCTGTTTTCGCGTAGGTTCATGACAGTTTGAACTGGAATCCCTTACCGGTTCTTGCCTGCTCTAATCCTAAGCATTTTTTTGCTCATATTTGGTGATTTTATATCTACGGAGGAGGTTTCGACTTTATTACAGCAGCAGGGTAATAAAGAGTGCTAAAATTCGCCAAATGGCGATTTTTTAGACCTTTAGTCAAATTTCATGGCTAAAATTTATAAAGGCAATTCTTTTAGAAAAAGCATAATTTAGCCACTCCAAAAGGGGGTAAATTCTGAACGCTTAGAGTTTAGCCGGGATTGTTTCCTGCATGGTGTACATCGCCTTCTCTAAAGTTGATTAGGGGAACCCAAGTCAATTCAAATAGCCATGCCAATTCTATTCAGGGACCTCTTTCATTTAGGAATTGCCATTAGCTACCTCAATCATAATTTGAATGCTATGAAGAATGTTATATGATGCACATTTTAAGCTTTAAATAGTAGTGATCTCTTCTTGCAATTGTTGACTCTAAAGGGCTTCACCACCAAATTCACCATTTGGATGCATTTGACCCCAACTTAAACATGCATGTTCCTTCAAACGATATTGTTTGTTCCTTATAAATTGTACTTTGAACAACTTTGTTATCATTTTGTAAAAGAAGCATATTGAATCAATGTCATTCATCTACTTATCAATGCTCAAAGTTTGAAGTTAAATAGTTGCACTGTAGCTGGGGACAAGAAAAATTCGCCAACATCAGAATTTCATGTTATATAAATTTTACATTTTAGCCAAGTGGGAAGATAACTAAAGGGCTTTATTCTATCAAATTTCGCTAAGAAAAAAATCTAAGAACTTTTGTTTTTCATAGGTTTAGCCAACCTTAACTTGAATAGAAAAACATTTAGGGCCGTTAAAATTTACCCTGTTACAGCAGGTCCAGCAGCTTGTTCAAGTATGCCAGCAGTTGCAGTTGGACAATAAAGAGCTTAAGGAACGTGTTGCTTCACATGAATCTGCTTCTAGCTCGGGATTGAGGCTATCAGAACCTAAGATCAGCCTGCAGAGAAGTTTGACGGCACTCGGTCCAAGCTCCGCAATTTTTTGAATCAGATCAGGCTTATGATTCAGCTCCATCCTCATAGATATCCCACGGCCTAGGAACAAGTGGGGCTGATTGGTTCTCTTCTCACAAGGCCAGCTCTAAGTTGGTCTGCTCCTTTATTGGAGAAAGGAGCCCTAATGTTGCAAGATTTTGCTGCTTTCACTGCAGAGCTCGAAGCATGCTTTGAAGACACCGATCGTCAGCGCACAACAGTCACAAAACTTTGCAATTTAAGGCAAGGCTCTCGTCCAGCTTCAGTATGCATCAGAATTTCGTCAAATTACGGTAGATACTGCCTGAGATAATGTTGCACTTCGAGATTGTTTCTGAAAGGGGTTACGAGAGGATGTGAAAGATATGCTGTTGTCTATGGAGGACCCTCAGGCTTTGGAAGAAGCCATCAGATTTGTAGTTCGATGTGATAATCGGCTCTTCGAACGTAGGCAAGAGAGACGTAGTCAGGCCTTCCCAATCACACAAGCACTTGTAGCTACGCCTTCCCCGGTCTCATCTGTAGAATCTAGCAGGTCTGGATCTGAGCCTATGTAGATTGATCGGGCAGTTCGAGGACCTTTATCTGCCGCCGAGAAGCAGCGTCGGAGAGAGACTAATCTTTGCCTCTACGGTGGAGGAGAGAGACTAATCTTTGCCTCTACTGTGGAGGAGCTGGCCATACTGTGAAGCGCCCAAATCGGGCTTGGAAAAACTTCAAAATGGGCCTCGAGTAGTAGGTCTCTCGCCGGCCGGGCTGCCTTTTCTCGCACTTTTCACAATTCTTGACATGTTTATTCCATCGGATAAGGTCAGCAAGGCATTCTTCATCCCTATATCATTGAAATCAGAGGTTGGAAGATTAGAAGCATTGGCGCAACTTGATTGTGGTGCAAATGCTTACTTTATGGATAATGTGTTTGCCATTAAGCACGCAATCCCTAGACGCAAGGTTGAGCAACCCGGCTCATCTCGATTGATGAACGGAAATCTCCTGCGTGCCACAAAATGTATCATTCTTCGTGTTTTGTTCGAGGGAGTTTCTTGTAGTATTTCCTTCAATCTCTTCGCTAGTCCACATGCGCCAATAGTCTTGGGTTTGCCCTGGCTCGAGCTACATAACCCACAGATTGATCGACATACTAGATCATTTCGATTTGCTAGTTCTAGCTCTAGTTCCAGTTCATCTGCAGTTCAGGCCTCTACACCAACATCGACTTCGATCCGTGTAGTATCATGGGCCTCTGATTCCGTCCTTGCTGTTCCTGTTGTTGTTCCATGTAGTGATTCGACTCTTGCCTCTGCTCCAGTTTATGCCCCAGATGCTGACCATATTCTCGATGATGTTCCATCTCCAGCTCCAGTTTTTGCTCTTGCTCCAGTTCCAGTTCCCGCTTATGCTCCTGGTCTAGTTCTTGTTCCAGTCCCCTCGCCCAGCTCGCGCCTCGTTCTGTTCCCCAACTCCCCGCCTCCCCGCCATGTTCCTGTTCCCCGCCATATTCCTCGCTCCCGCTTTTGTAGAGTATTATTCATGCCTCGGCCAGATCTCAAGTTTTCTTCGCGAAGTTCGAGCAAATCTAGAAGGCAAGATCCAAGTTCGCCTGTAATCCACGCTCACTGCCGGCCAGTAGCTCGGCACTGAAATAAGTTCCGCCTCCAATGCTCGCAGATAAATATGGCGACTTCTCTCGATGTTTTTGACAAAGTCGGGCCAACAAACTCCCGTGATCATCGCCCATATGATTGTCCTATTGATTTGCAAATGGGGACAACGCCGCCATATGGTCTATCTCCGCTAAGTTGAAGGTTTTTAAGGATTATATTGAAGAGAATCTAGCCAATCGGCTTCATTCGACATTCTCGGCCCTCCTCGAGCCTATCTTCTTCGTGAAAAGAAAGATGATTCACAAGGCCCGGTCGCTATCGAGGCCTCAATAAAATCACAAGGCCGAATTGTATCCGCTTCCTCCGATCCCGTGAGTTGATGGAGCCAACTTTAAGGTGCGATTATTTTACGAAGATTGATCTTCTGGTGCCTACAATCTTATTCAGATCCCGGAGGGTGATGAGTGGAAAACAACTTTTCGCATTCTGCATGGGCCATTTTGAGTACACAAATATGCCGCTTGAACTTACCAATGCTCCCAAAGATTTCCAAGATATGGCCAATGATGTTTTTTGAGAGTTCTTAGACACTTTTGTTATCATCTATTTGAATGATATTCTTATTTATTCTAAGACTCTCGAAGAACATGAGAGGCATGTTCAACAGGTCCTTCGGAAATTTCGTGAGCATTGGGCTATATGCCAAACTTGAGAAGTGTCAGTTTGAGCAGGATAATGTGGAGTTCCTTGGCTATCGCATCACTCCACATGGAGTCTCTATGGACCCCTAAAAGGTCAAAGATCGTTTCGAGTGGCAAACACCTTCATCCATTCGAGATGTTCAAGGTGTTTTCTTGGGTTTGTCAACTACTATCTACGCTTTTTTATTCTGATTATTCAGAGATTGCCCTTCCTTTGACACTCTACTACTGTTAAGGACGTGCCATTTGAATGGATTGGTGAAGCGAATTCGCCGTTACCCCTGAAGCATGCTTTCACCACGGCGCCAGTTCTTGCTCATACAGACCTTTTGCGCCCATATATTGTCGAAGCAGATGCTTCTGATTTTGCGCTTGGTAGGATCTTGTCACAGGAGGGGGTTGACCATGAATAGCATCCAATCGCCTATCACTCACGGAAGTTTCAGACTACTGAAATCAACTATCCCATTTATGACAAGGAGTTGTTGGCGATAGGGATTCTTTCGAGGAGTGGAGACGTTTCCTGGAGGGATCTCCTTATAAGGTCATATCTACACAGATCATCGAAATCTAGAATATTTTCAGTCTGCTTGAGTGCTCAACCGTTGCCAGGCCCAATGGCATACTCAAGTATTATCCCGGATTGATATCGTGATCAAGTACCATCCTGGATCCCTCCAAGGGAAGCCTGATGCCTTGTCTCGACGCTCCTACCTTGTGCCCAAGCTAGGTGATCCTGCATTTGACCAGCAATCACCAGTTATTCTAGGGCCTGATCGGTTCTAGCTTATGGCCCTCGCTTTGTTCGAGAGGCCTCATGTTCCACGCATTTAACCGTTATTCTAAATACTTTTACTGTCAATACCACAACACAATTTAGGCTGATCCAAGAACTAGTGTACAACAAAGCCCTGGGATTGAACCAAACAATCTGATCCAAATTAAGAAGTTCCGATCCACATGAAATACTCTAAGATATACGGCCCGTCCAAAAAATAATAACATATAAGAACTTGGGTCGGTTGAAGCCATAAGCCCTAGAATTTTTTTCGGTTATATTTAACATTAATAGGACTTTCTTACTAAGCTACTTATATGCAGAAAATACCAAAATTATATTTACAAGAAATTTATCGCGGCGGCCAAGACCGCCGCGAACATTTCTCTTTACCACCCCTTGTAACACCCCTTGTAACAGTTTAGGCATCGTTATAATGTGAAGTAGTTTGCTAGACCCACTGACATGCTGATGGGGAGTTCGAGAATAGAAATGCTAGAATAACAATTATTTTATCTGACTGGAGAATGAAGTTGAGTAGGTCTATTTGGTAGCTATTTCTTTACATTTTCTCATTGCCACATGCCATATGGTTTACATCCAACCACAAAAAATAGGCTAGAATCACCATCTTCTCCTCCTAAGGCAGCTATTTCTTTACATTTTCTCATTGCCACATGTCATATGGTTTACATCCAACCACCTTCAAAAAGGTCTGTAAACATCCTCCACAACCCGTACTTGGAAAAATGTTTAAAAGAGATTGGTTTGGGTTGAAGTATGCAAGGGGGAGACCACCATCCCTAGTTTTCTGCACATGCTTTGCTTCATCCTCCACAAAACTTGGAAAAATGTTTAAAAGAGATTGGTTTGGGTTG